>JAGTTF010002545.1:18503-29397 GCA_019095985.1 Streblospio benedicti | reverse complement strand
GTTGTAACTATTATATATTGGACTACATTTATTTGTGCATGGATTCATTATTTTATATTTGTGTATCGATCTTAGCTTAGCACATTTTTTTTTTCTTCAAGTAAACACTGGTTACTTTTTTTCTATATTTGATGCTGCATATATGCATTTTTATTATTATTGAAATTTGTATCTAAAACGAGTCACCCAAACTAATTCACGTCGACTAATCCCACCTGTCATTTATCGCCGCCTCCCCACGGTTTGTTTATGTTAGTGGAGTCTCACTACGACGCGTGCACGCCTCTGGCTGTTTACAGTGACACGCGTGTAGATCAGCCTTATCAGGCTGAGCTGTCATCAACTGACTCGCTAATTGACTATTAACTCTAATATTGATTTGATGAGTTAAGGTTGTTTGGGTGATGAGTTTTATCCATGTTTAATTCAATTGATTTATATGTATACATGCTTTATTAATTTGGTTGTATCAGCTGAATCTCTATGTGTCCTTTTATTTCTTTTGTAATTTGTAAGTAGTTTATTCCTCTATTTTATGGGTTTACGGTACCCTATAACCCATAAAATATATCTAAGAGGGAGAAGGATGACACACAGAGATCTAGCTGTGGCATAGACTGTTCTCAACACGCTAGTTGGTGACAGTCTAGCCTGACTCAGTCTCCGCAGTGTAACCCTGGAGTTGTTATATAAACAGGAGCAGCTTGTGCTCTGGGAGAGAATTGGATTAAATACTACAACCAAAGTTCTAGTCTCATTCCTACGTGTGACATCTTTTAAATGGGACGTGTCAGCATCGCTCACGCTGTTCACTGCAGTTTGATCCCCTATTTCCAGATCGGGGATCTGTTGCCTGAGTACGACCTGAAACGGCGACGGAAGCGCCTGTCATTTGCGTCCAGGTTCATCGGGCATATTGTTGCTGGGGGGTAATTTTAGCGTCGGCGCCTCGAGGGAGGACGCCCTAGACCCTATATGGCTGGCGTGAGGAAGACCGGCGCCTGTCGGGTGTATGTCCGCGAGAAGGAAACCTGGACCTGCTACCACGACGGTTGGGCGGGTCGTAATAAGATCTCCTGTAGCGCTCGCGTGAGCAGCCACGGGATCTTTTTTCATCGCTAAATGAACGGATTAAGGGAGTGTTGTGCTTCCTTTGCGAAGGTGCAGTCTGTGTTCGGCTTTTTCTCACATGTCACTAAAGTCTTCATATCCATGTGTATTCGTCGTCCTGAATCTCATCATGCGATCTCAGGTAACAGCATTGCGCAATAAATATCCACCTGAGTCTCGATGGGGGATTACAGTCAGCAAACCTCTGCAGAATGTCCGCTGAACTCCTAACAGACTCGCTATACTTCTGCTTCCTGCGCATGAAATTACGCCTCAATGACAGAGGTGTTTTGGTCATGGAAAAAGATTCTTCCAATTCTTTCATTATCTCGGTATGAATCACGTTTGTCAATAGGTAAGGCGAAAAAAAACTTGACGCGGGCATATCCGTCGAGGATGGTGGGGATAGCGTGTGTGCTGCGCAATGCGCGTCAGCCGTCCACCCAAAGTAATCAAAGTATACTTCCAGATCTCGCTTCCACTTCCGTAACTGGAGTAAAATAGACCCGTCGAAACGTGGCAGACTTACCTGGAGGTCCCCACTTGTTGACAGAGGGTGATCTATCTTTAGGTGAGGATTCTAACTGTGTAGCTAATCGTGAAAGCTGACTACACAAGTCGGACATATCACGTCGTCCCTCTGCGGGTTGTTTGATCCCTAACTCACCAATTTTAATCGGCTGAATGAAGTTGTGCGTCAATTTATCGATGGAAGCTTGAAATTGATGTTGCATAGACTGCATATCCAAATGCAGTTTGGCGTTGTCGCTTTGAGATCGTCCAATTCACTCATGGTATCTAATAATGTATCGTCGTCTGAGATAGACTCTGTGGCGTCGGCGTGTATTTTGAAGGTGACCACACTGTCCACAGATTTGTCCGTAATGCCACTGTCTTCTTGTATTGGTGAAACTGCGGAGAGGGTGTAACAAACCGCTGTTTTGAGGTTTTGGGTGTAGAGGCGTTCATTCAAAATGATTGAGGAGAAAAAAAAAAGCGTTTTGAACAAGAAACGGCTATGAAATGTCGGTGCTACTTTTCCATGAACACTCCACAATAGTGAGAAATTATGAACTGCAGTGTTGAATTTTCGTAATGGTGAAAGGTAATGAAATTTCGGTGTTTAATCCTAACATCTGCACCAAAGATGTCACGCGTAGGAATGAGACTATAACTTTGGTTGTAATCTTTTAATTCAATTCTCCTCTCGAGCACACCTTGCTCCCTCTTTTATGTTACAACTCCATGGTTACAAAGCGGAGCCTCAATTAGACTAGGCTGCCGCCAGTGAACATTCTGGAGGCAGACTATCTGATAGCTGAATCTCTCTGTGTTAACGTGTCCGCGCTTGATTGAGTGTGAGGGATCATGAGTGGGCGTTCGAGATAAGTGATGGTCTTTTTGATTTGAGTTGTGAGGTGTCAATCTTGTAATCTGACGCGCTCGCTGGGCGGTTTTGATTAGACATTGATCTAGTAAGTACATCTATACCAGGTGAGTGTGGCCATTTGCCTGATAGTGGATAGTGTGTTTCTTTGGGAGATGGTGGCTCGTAAAGCGGCGTGAAAAGAGCGTCACTAATGAAATTAGCGTGTGTAGATATGTGTACAATTTTGAATTGGTGCGAGCATATAAATAATATCCACCTCGCGAGTTTTGCGTTTAGCCTTTTTTCGATTTATTCCTACTTAAGATTTCGACCAGGGAAAAATTGTCACAGTAAATAGTGAATTCGTTGCCTATCAAGTAGTGGTTAAATTTTTTTCAAGAGCATGTACAATGGACATCAATTCTTTTTTTAAGTAAATCGGACGTTTTCATTTCCGTGTCTGTGAGTCCCCTACCAGTGAATGCTATAGGCAGTAGTTGATTTTCTCATTCATATTAAAATCCCTGCAGCTATGCTATGATCTGAAGCGTCAGTCATGATATAGAACCTTTTTGAAAAGTTTGCATAGTGAAGAAACGGCCTGCTGGATAACATTGATTTTATTGTCTTGAAAGCATGTTCGTGTTCGTCTTCCCACACAAATGGCAATTTTGGTAATTATAGCTTTTGGAGTGGTTTTGCTAATTTTGCACGATTTGGTATAAAATCAGAAAAATATGATAAAACACCCAAAAATGATTTTAGTGTCCTCCTGTCCTTTGGAACAGGGAATTCGAACAATGCTGCTGAATGATTTTTTAGGGAGGGGCAAGTCCATGTTCGCTGATTTCGTGTCCCAGGTATGTTAGGCTGGTTTTTAGAAAACTGCACTTGGATTGAGAGACTTTAAGTTTGAGTTGTGTAAGGCTGTAAGAATGTTGTCAATGTCCACCAGATGATGATCAAATGAGTCCGAAAATATTAATATATCGTCAATATAAACCAGAATGCATTTGTTGATATATTTATTTAATATAATCGATAAGCATTTGCTAAACGAACTTGGCGCGCCCGCCAGCCCTTGGGCTGTTTTAAGAAATTAAAACTTCTTCCATTCCAGTGGAAACCTGTTAGTTTGCGTGAGTCTGGATGAAGGGCTAATTGTGAGAATCCATTCGCCAGATCCAGACAAGAAAAATACTTGGGTCTCTTTTCTGCTAATATGTTCAAAAATGTGAGAAGTTCGGCATATGGAATTTATGATACAACGATGCTGCATTGAGTGATCGAAAATCAAGGGCGAGTCGGTATTCTGGGCTTGCTGGTTTACCCATGTGTTTTGTGACTTCTTGACATTTTCTTAATCGCAAAGAAGCGGTGAGGCATATAAAATTTCGTTATTTCGTTCAATAACTTTCTGATCTAACAGGTATTCAATCTGCTTGTCTAACTGCCTTTTAACTTCAGGTGGGAAGCAAAATGGCTGAACGTTGTTATATTATGCGTCTGGTTTCATAATAATCTTATGTTGGACAGTAGAATTGAATCCTAGGTTTTTTGTTTGTCCATGAATGCTAACTTATTTTTCTGCAAATTGATAGCAAACGTTGTTTATCATATTCTGTACAGTCTGCATTTGATAATGGGTCAAAAGGTTCATGAGTGTCAGACGACTGGCCAGATGTGGGGGCCGTTATTGTCGCACACGTATTCGGTGCTTTGTTTCGTTTAGTGGGATAAATGAGGCCATGTGTTGGCGTGGGGCTGACATAAATCATGTTTGGGGATTCGTATCGTGGATACGTAATTTGTGCAGTGACTAAACAAGATTCATATGGCTCTATACGTAATTTTTGAATGGCATGAACTCTGTATGGTTTAAAAGTGAAGCTGTGTGCTTGAAAAATCAAGAACAGCTCCGTGTTCATTTAAAAATGTCCTACCTAAAATTAAGGCGTGGTTTAGTTTATCGAATACGTAAAATTGTTCAGAGTATTCTTTACCTGCTATCTGTAGGTGCAGTGTAATGCTGCCTGTAGGTGTGAAATTGTCACCGTCTGCTGTATGAAATGATCTAGTTGTTGGCGTAGTTTGTTTTGCGCCAATGCGGTACAATTTTTGACAACGTGGACACTGAAACGCAAGAGACGGATGCGCCCGTGTCGATTAAAGCTGTGACATGTCTATTAATTGATTTGAAGAAAATGTCTACGGTAGAATCTTTGAAAAAATTAACATCAAGGGTATTGGTATGGGAGATTGCATTTAGTGAGGGAATGGCACTTGTGTGTGCTGCCGTGGATGTTTCATGAGTATGATGCGAACGTTGTGACGAATGTGAATGAATGAGACGACGACTTATGGGTTTGATTCAAACTATTGAAGTAATGTGAATGATGATGAGTGGTGATTTGATGATTGGGGCGGCAGGCAATTAGTTTAAATGCTCGTGGGAATTATTCGTGTCACTCATTTCGTCGACTTGATTTTGTTGTCTTGGTTTGTCTTTGTTAAATCTGTCGTCACTAAATTTCTTGCCATCTCTGTTTCGAGACTGTGATCTGTACCTTGAATTTTGGCGAGAACGGTTATCATAGGTGTTGTCCCGTCTAAAATTTGACTGTGATCTGTCGCCGCGACATTGAGAGCGGTAGTCGCCGCGTGATTGGCTCGTCGGTCATATCGGCCACGTGATTGGCTGTTATACCTGCCACAAGATTGGCTACGGCCGTACTGCCACCGGTCATTGCTCCTCCCACTCAACTGATGCCGTCTGCTGTCGCGTCCTTTCATGGCATTAATTGAGGCTGCCGCCTCTTTCCTTAGACATAGCCTATTCTCAGCTTTCTCGGCGCAAGCTACCAATTGATTAATACTGTTGTACTCATCATCTTTAATCTCAGCTGCAATTTCGGGTAGTAAATTATTGCAAAAAACGTCTATCTGTGTTTCCAAGTGTGGTTGACATTCTGAAAACCATTGTAGGATGTCAGCGCTAAATTCACGCACTGATTCGTGGTGTTTTTGGCGCCTGTTAATATAGTTTCTGTGCATGGAAAGTGGCTTTTGTTGCATGGAAAATATATCTTTTTTAGGTGGGCCATGGCGTTGACGTAGGAAGTACGTGCTTCGGTTGGTAATGAAAAATATTTTACCTTGGCAAAACCATCTAGAATTGTCGGTAAAATGTTATGTCTTTGAGGGTCAGATTCTGGCCAATCTAGGTAGTTGAAATAAGTTTCCAGCTCAGTTTGCCACTTCTCAAAGCTGCTGTACAGCGAGCCATCGAAACGAGGCAATACCACGTTTGGGCCTCTACGTGTGTTGGGACGCTGGGGTGGGTCTGTTTTGGTAGTTAGCAATTGATCCACGACTTGGCAAAGTTTGTCGATTTTATGGTCTGAAGATTCGGTTTTGTCAACGTGAGCAGTTGTATCTTGAATTATTTGTAACTGACCTTTAGTTTCGTCCAATTTGACTTGTGTATCCTTTAGGGCAGTGCCCAACTGATTAATTGTGTCATTGGCCGCAGCCTTTTCTTTTTTCAGTGTATCTAATCTGGATAACAAATCTTTCTGCGCATTGAGTTGCGCCTGTATCATGTTTTTGAGATCATCAATATCGCCCATTTTAAGCGGTTGTGAGTCAACAACCGTGTCGTCTGTATTGATGTCTAATGGAGGATGGTGTGGCTTGAACGTGACGGTATCGTCGCGTGAAGTGAACGGCGAGGTCGCCGGGCTGGTGAAAGGTTGGGAGAGAGTGGGTGGCCTAACTGCTTTAGGCTTAGGTGTTTCGAAACCACTGTCAGCGGATGCTGAAGGTAGAAAGTGTGACGCGGATGCGTCCTGAATAAGGAGATTCAGTAGGTGAAACTTTTTCAAACTTGGAAACTTTGGGAGTAGAGTTTCTTTTCATAGTAGTTCAATCTTGAAGACGTACTCCACCATTATGTCAAGTTGGGTTTGAAGGAAAGAGAAGTTGTTGTATTTATTCTATTTATTGACTGTCTTGTTACATTCAGTTCCAGTTTATATATCCCGTGCTCGTCTAGCTCAATAGACTAGTAAGAGCGGGTTGAGGTCTAGTAGACTCATAGGCAGGAAGTCCCTGCCTTTTATATGAGCAAAAGCGGGGCCTGATTAGCGTGGTAAACATTCTTATATAGTAGAACCTGCAATTAATATTACTTATCTATTGAGATACTTCAATAATAAGACCACCTCGCGGTCCACCTCGCGGTTCCAAACCTTCATAAAGTTACCAGAATGAACCACTTCTCTATTGAAACCACGTAGCACTGGTCCAAAAGGTGGTCCTAATACAGATGTTCTACTGTATATTTCTATTCATAGATTTCACAAACTCAGAACTACATTGATCAAATTTCCTGATGAAGCGTGTACGATTTGGAATAAATGACATTTATTTTGTTAAACAGCACTGACCGGAGTCTCTTAAGTGAAGTGGCTAAATGTTTTTTGCGCATAATCTATCAATATATATAAAGGAAGAAGCGATTTTATGTGTCACAAAAGGCTTTTTTAACCACAAAGCGTACACACTCGAAATTATGTATGTACAATCAGGACAACTTGGTGGTCCTTATGATGTCACATTTCAAACCAAATAAATTGGTTTTAATGATAAAAATAAGAAAAAGGATTTTTTTGAAGTGTTGCTTACAGCTCCATGTTTTTAAACGTACTAATAAGTTAAACGTTTGTGTAAGTCAAAAGTACGTCAAGTACATTCACCTATATTGTGGAGGGTTGCAGAAAGTTTGTGTGGTGTGTTTCATGTTGGGCTGAGGTGGTTGTGGTTGTGGGTATGGGGTTATGGTTGGTTGTAATAAAACCCGAGCAGTAGCTGGGGGAGGGGTATTGGACGTATCAATCATTACCATCACATACGACGATGGAAGGAAGGTGATGGAGGTGTATTTAATCTGTCCCAGATTTGTATACTGACGAGAACTGTTGTGAGGGATGGGGGACCGATCGATGTCTGTTCCAGATCTAATCGGTTGCAACCCATGCAGTAGTTGTTTGTGGGAGGGGGAGGGGTATTAGACGGATCAATCATTGCCATATACATGTAGTGTGTATGGCTGTCACATATGACGATGGAAGGAAGGTGATGGAGGTGTATTTAATCTGTCCCAGACCTGTATACTGACGGGAGCTGTTGTGAGGGATTGGGGACAGAGATGTCTGTTCCAGCCCAGATTTGTTGAGGGGTGGTGGCTGATGATATGTTGGTGAGGAAGGGAGGGGAAGCGAGGAGCATTTAATCTGTTTCAGATTTCATGCTTCAACCCAAGCAGTAGGAAGGGGGTGATGGAGGTGCAGTTAAACTGATCTAGATCCGTTTATATGGGGATGGTGTAGAGAGGGTTGGGAAGAGAAGAGGAGGATGGCGGCCAAAGGAAGTGTAGAGGAGGGTGGACATTTAAGCTGTTCCATACATTTTTACTAGGGGTAGCAGAAACTGGTGGGAGGGATATTAGAGGGATCAAATCATTGCCATATACATGTAGTGTGTATATGGCTATGACTTATATCGATGGGAGGAAGGTGATGGAGGTGTATTCTATCTGTCACAGACCTGTATACTGACGGAGCTGATGTGAGGAAGGGGGGGCAGAGGGAAGAATGGAGAGGGAGGGTGATTTAATGTGTTCGGATCTCTTCTGTTTCAACCTGAAACCTATGCTGCATAAGTTTCACTGCAGCGTGTTGGATCCTAAAGTGTTCATGAAACGGTTCACGATTCTCTCGGATCGACCGTCATGGTCGTGAATTTTCAAGAAGAGCAAATACCAGATAAACACTCCCAGCAACAATTTATACGTAGCGGTATTTACGATGGCTCTGGCGTTGGGTGCGACTCTAAAATGCTTTAGATCATGCTGGGGAGCAAGCCATTTACTGCGATACAGACTCTATAGTCTTCAGTGAGAGTATGGGACAGGCGACTCTCAAAAAAAAAACGGGTAAATTTCTGAGAGATCTGACAAGCCAAATTGAAGGTGATCTGGTGACTAACTATATTCGATACTTCGTATCAGCTGGGTATTAAAGTTTCAAGACAAGCAATAAACATCAAGTAGTGAAGGTCAAAGGCTTCCATCACGCCGAATGTGTTACAAGTGAATTTTCATATCATGAAGGATGTGGTGAGGTGATGTGGTGAGGTGAGGTGATGGAGACCACACACCTACAGGATAATCGAGACCTGCAAATCCTCAAGAAATATTCGCATGACAAAGTGAAGGCGTTATGCGGCCAGTCTCGATAATCGCATTTTTGACAAGCGCAATTTTCCTTGAAGAAGAACCTACGGGTATTGACGGGCAATCATGCTATCCTCCTCCAGCCGGCGTTGAGAAAAAAAGAAAGATCTTGTGTACTACCCCCACCCCATATATATGCATATATGTGTGTATACGAGCTGTTGAAAATCTTATCAACTTTTTTATCTAAACCCCTACACATATTGCAAAAACAAAATGTGATGTATTGAGGGCCGATGTTTGCTACTGCTGAATTTGTGTGTATTGTGAAACAAAATGTGATGTATTGCCACTGTTGAATTTGTATACTATGTGTATATCGTGAAACAAAATGTGATGTATTACCACTGTTGAATTTGCATGTATTGTGAAAACAATTTGAGCAGCTCCCAAGATATGTATTGTGGGGAGTGTTACTATATGTATGTGTACCAGCTTCTAACCCGAGCATTAATAAATATAGATGACTCTAAAAAAAACTAGTTTGTCTCTCTATTCTTACTATAACTCACGCCTCGATTTTTTTTTAAAATACCCCCCCGTTCATACAGTGTTGAGACAGTTCTGTGTAGACTTGGAGCGTTTTTTGGAATTTGTCGCACACTTCGTGCAGCCTCGCGAAGGTGAATAGCTAAAAAATGCATCTACCTCAATTGATTTATATATAAATTTTTCGCGCAGTGTCTGACATTCTAATGACCCCAAAAGCATGTCCGCAAAAAATGCAATTCGGCCCCCCAAAAACGTGATTTGTGTGCACAAAAACAATTGCGTTTTTTGCGGACGTGCTTTTGGGGGTCATGTGTCAAATGTCAGTTGCTGCGCAAAAAAATTTATATGTAAATCGATTGAGGTAGACGCATTTTTTGTAGCACTTGAGTGGCCTCTGTCTCTGATTGCCTCAAACTCGTCTTAAACCTGGGAGGCCTGTGTTGCTAGATTTCAGGTGAGTTTGAGATGATTGAGAGGCCATTGTGCCCCCCATGATAGTGAGTCGGTGCTCAGGTGATTTTATTAGGTCCCAGGAATCACAGTAAATTTCAGTGCTCTTCTCTCTTGTTCTGTAGTGAAATTTGTGTACAATGTGCAATATGTAAGACATATAATAAAACACTCACTGAATCTGTTTCTATTGAGCCAATGTATCTCCTTATCTTTACTGGGTGTCAAAGTCGGGTGTGCTCTAAAGAGCGCTCTATACAGTTCTGTGGTAGCACATTTTGCAGCACCTATGATCATGAAATATGGAAGACAATGCATCACACCTTCATTATCTTCATAACATGGGTTCCTGTGTGTGTGGGCAACAGCTGCCATGATGTGTTCTGAAAGACAATTACAGACATCTGAATCATAGGTGCTTGTGATCAGAAAATTCCAAGATATATGACCTTTTTACTTCATGTTTCTTTACATCAATCACTGGATTTCAGTCACTTCCTTTGAATTCAACTAATACGTGTTCACTGGTAATAAGAGAATCTATTTACCAGCAATAGCACGTCCTGCACTTCCGTGGACGATCCCTCCTGGGCGGTCATGTCGCCAGCCAGCCACCAGGCCAGGCACTTCATCCGGGCTGAAGTTGAAGGCATAAACAAGCCGGGGCGATTACCCTCAAACCTCCACCATCGCTGTTTTGCAAGAGGAGCAATTTTCTCATCAGACTGTGAAGTCCAATAGCACATGACCAAGAACATCCCCAGAAATCCTAGGCTAATAGCTACACCATGGGACAATCTACGTTGATGTAATATCCACATTGCCAAAATAGCACTATTTTGTATTACAGCATTGTACACACTCAACATAGAAATGTGTGAAGACATGTTTATTGTGATTGTATTTTTTTCATTATGTCATTATATCTGATGATTGCAAAAAAGCACTGTAAAATAATAATAATTGTTGAGTGTCAATAAATATATTATCAAAGCTCCAAATGCTGAGAACCCATGTGCTCCATTTGAGGGGAATTTGTCCCTCAGTCGGTTAATTCAGTTGTATGGCATGTTTAGAAACTGGCAGATTGAGAGGAATTCTTCCCTCATTGTCTTCAGTCATACCTTAATCACCCCTTCTTGCCTCTTCTTTGTAAAAGTCGTTGTATGTTAATAGTT
>JAGTTF010002545.1:5860-18403 GCA_019095985.1 Streblospio benedicti | reverse complement strand
TTTTTTGGGGGGGTTTCAAACCCCCTTTGAAAAATCCGGGGGCTTTAAAAAAAAAGCAAAGGGCCTTTTGGGATGTAAAAACATCCACACATCATTGCAGCACAGACTAGCACGTTTTTTGTCATATCGAAAACCCGCATCCCGCACGGGACGCCCCAGCAGAATTGTTCTAAAAGAACCTGAGAACAAGATTATCTATGGTGAAACCAGATTGGAAAAAAGAGTCGAGCAAAAAAGGCAAAAAAAAATTCCATCATGATAAGAGGGGCTAAAGGACGATGTTTAAACCCAAATATAGAGTGCTAGTGAGGAATTTTAGGGGGGAAAAAGATGATAAATGGATAGCGGGAATTTTTGGGGGAAAAAAGGGGCCAGTTAATTACTTAGTTAGAGTTAATGGTAAATAAGATGTTTGTTCATGTTGATCATTTGTTAGAAGCAAGCCTGTCTGAGAAAATTGTTAGCAATGATGCGGTAAACAGATTATGTCAAACACACCATTATCAATGTACTTGTGCCAACAAAGCATCTTTATCCAATGGTGGAAAAAAATCGCTATAACCTGTTGTACCTAGTAGTAGATATGAAGTGTCAAACAATAAGTCTCATGATGAGGCTAAAAGTCCAGCACTTAGAATACCCTAAAACATCTAATCCCCTGGTGAGGAGATATCCTACCAGAAAGAGAAGTGCTCCTAAAAGACTGATAGATGAGTGCTAGTATACTGATGACTAAGTAACCCAAGGAATATTTTAAAAATAAGTTATTTGTTGTTTTAACATTCATGTACCGGTACTAGTTGGTTAAGTAAGTTTAAATGTTTAATTAAAATTAGCTGTAAAGGGCTATAAGGCAAGGTTGGAATAAAGTGTTCACTTATTTGCACACACTCTCGCTCCATGAATCTAAACGTGTGGCACATATGTGTTCGTGGTAATAGCTTTACCACCCGACTGAGTGTGTTGAAGGGAGGGATTTTCACGGCAAAATTTGCTTTTTCATAGCCCACAACGTGACGTAGTGAGCGTTCCTGGTTCGTGAATACAAGTCCTGCACTCTCGCGGGCTTCGTAGCGTAATGTGAGTCCCAATGGTAGCCATGGGAGCCGGAGTAGAAACAACCAAAAGAACATGCCCTGCTGGTGCTTTGATAAAGCTTCGTCGGCGTGGCGTGAGAGTCTGGAATAAAAGGTGCATAGGTGTGGGTTATAAACCTGCGGATGATTTGAGCTGGCGGAACACATGCCGGAGTGAGCACAGGCTAACGAGCAGTCTAAAAATCCCACATGTCGTATGCAAAAAAAATGTAAATGCAAATGGATCCACGTGTAGAAAAGTCTAAAGATATGTGCTCGTACTAGCCGTGATTTCCATAACGCAAACACAGCTTTTGTAACAGTGAAACCGCCCTGATGTAATCTATGCTAATAGACGTTTCTGTATTTAGGCGGTATACACGAGAATTACGTGAGAAGAACGATGGCGAATTCATATTGAAACTAATGCAGGAAGAGGAACAGGTAATATGAAGCAGTGGCTCTCAATCGTATGATCTTCAATTTCGAATATGAGCAATACAATGACATTCTATGGAGCTGGCGTCATTGGTGTTTAGCTTTGCAAAGTCAGAGGCTGTGCGCCGCGTGATGATTTCAACCACGAGACGGGCTTGCAAACAAAACTGACTACACCAAGTATTTAACAGCATGATGGTCTTTTTCACTGACTGGGGTTGGTGCGAATTATATTCTGAATGGTCAGAGGTGATGCGACATAGCCATTAAGCGAGCCGGACTTGCACAAACAGAGATAATTCGCAGAGCATAGCCGGACAGCCATGAACTGGACCGAATAGACATGAAATAAGAATAAACGCCTTAATGAATGTCATTATGCTTTTAACAACTTAACATTGTCCTCGTGCTTTGATGGGAAGATTAATTGAGACAGACTGACACGGGTTCTGTGCACTTTCCCAGTAGATGCATCGCGTAATTGGCACGATTGATTTCTGATATCGAATGCTTGATATTTATTAGTGTGGCACTGAAGCTTCTTGTTAGAATGGGGATCCGGGAGGGATGGCCGTCTCCAATAGACCGTGGCGTTCTCTGGTATTGCACGTGCCTTGTGCTTCTCATTGTATATGCGCTGCATTTCCTCATCGTATCTTGTTTTCAAGAGTTTTGCTTGGGACATAGCCCATTGTTGAACTGCCCGCATTTCCGAGATGAAATCGTTCACGGGACTATCGTCATGTTTCCAATTAAAGTTTGCCAAAGCAGATGTGTCACGTCCAAAAATAATCTCACTTGGCGTCACCTTGGACAAATGATTAACGGTGTTATTAATTACATTGCAAGCACTCTGTAGGTACTTCGGCCACATGGTGGGGTGGTCTTTTGTCAGACACTTCAAAATATTCAGAAAATTCTGGTTGGTTCTCTCAGCTTTAGCTGTCGATTTCGGATTGAAAGCCGATGCAAAACGGAGCTTGATGTCAAAATGATCGGCCAACTGCTTATATATCTTGGATATGAAAGCCGGGCCGTTATCGCTGATGATGACCCTCGCCAAACCATAGATTGAAAACACATTGTCCACTAAGGCGCGTGCTGTGTGCTCGGCTGAAGCTGATTTTAGCGGGACACCGACGACGAACCCTGACATTAAATCCACGATCGTTAAAATGAATCTACTGTTACAGGGGGCCATCTCGAAGCTACCCAAATGATCTATAACTAGGGTATGAAATGGAGTTTGCGGCGGCTTGATGACGCATCTGCGTGTCTTCTCAGGGTTAATGGATGATTTGGATGATAGACATACATGACAGTTACTTATGTATTTAGCTATAGCCATGTCCATACCCATCCATACAAAATGTTCACGTAATTTCTGTGATACCTTATACGTGCCACTGTGACAGAATAATTTGTCGTGGTACAACTGGATAAGAGATGTACGGCGTGACGGGGGAACTAAAATGCGCATCTCGTGGGGGTAACGATGAGAGAAAGGATGTACAACTAGAACCTGGTGTTCTCCAAACAAATCATGCGTGTTTTCTCTCATTACACAGTATTGATAACGTTTCTTTGTGGGTGGTACAATTCCAGACGAAATATAATTGATTAGGTCTGCGAATGGAACGTGTTTACGCTGCTCCTGGGCGAGGTCACCGATATCGAGACCAGGCAAGGTGGCCATGAGCCCATTATGTCTGCTATCCAGTTTCCCTTTGTTGGGTGTAATAGTATCCGATCCAATCACCGTATCAGATGGAGGAATGCCCGGCGACCTGGTCCTTTTCATGGAGCCAGACGTAACCTGAGAATCCGTATCATTGTATGTGGCAGCTGTTGTTCGTGAGTCATGCAACGTAACAGGCTTTGTTTCGACGTTAGGGCCATCTGCTGGGTCAATGTCATGTGAATTGGCGTCGTGGGTCTTGTAATTTTGTAATATTCTCGATTTGCTTCTTGTAATAACATCGATACCTGGGCTGTAGGGGAACTGGTCGAGAGTTTCATAGTTTAATTCTTGGGGTTGTGGACTGTCATATGTGCGACGCGAAAGCATGTCCACAATAAAATTTGCTTTCGTGGAAATGTGGACAATCTCAAAGTCAAAATTAGACACAAACAAAATCCATCGATCTACCTTCGGAGAGAGCATCTTACTTGAGTTACCACGTGATAAGGTGTCCACGAGACTATGATTATCACAGTATAATGTGAATTTCCTGCCCAAAATGTAATGTCTGAATTTCTCAAATGCGTGAACAATGGACAAAAGTTCCAACTCGTATACTGGTCTGCGAGTTTCTGTGTCCGTAAGGGCTCTACCGGTAAAACCGAGTGGCAAAAGTTGACCTTGATCGTCTTTGTTAAATATTCCAGATGCTATACTCACTAATGACGCGTCAGTCAGAATATAAAAAGGCTTTGAATAATCAGGGAAGTGGAGAAAAGGCCTTGTAGACATCATCTGCTTGATTTTGTTGAATGAGGCGTCACACTCGGGTGACCACACCCAGGGCGTCGCAGTGAGAGTGAGTTTCTGGAGTGGTTTAACTAATTTTGCTTTGTTTGGCAAAAACTGGGAGAAATAATTGGTGACCCCTAAAAACGCCTTGAGTGACTTACGATCATTTTTCTGAGGCTGGGGGTAACAGGCCAATGCACTGATGTGATCGTCTGATGGTGTTATGCCGTTGTCTCCTATGATGTGTCCTAAGTACTGCACCGAATGCTTGGCGAACGTACATTTTTTCTGTGAAATTTTGAGGTTGGCTTTATTGAGTGCCACGAGCACATTTTCAATGTCAACGATGTGATCCTCGAAAGTATTTGAAAAGATGAGACAGTCGTCGATGTAAATCAAAACAGACTTGTTGAGATAGTCCTTTAGGACTATTGACAAAGCTTTAGAAAAACTGGAAGGCGCCCCTGACAACCCCTGGGCTGTCCGCGTAAACCGGAAAGTAGACCCCCCCCAATGAAAACCCGTTAGGGGTTTTGAATCTTCGTGTAAGGCCAACTGGAAGAATCCACTCGCCAAATCGATCACCGAATAATATCGTGGTCTCTTGCTGCTCAAAACATCAATGAAGTTGGCGAAATTTGGCATACAAAATTTAAAAAACAAACTGTTGGCGTTCAGACTTCGTAAGTCAATACAAAGACGGTATTCAACGTCACGTGTCTTATTCATATGCTTTTGTGACTTCTTACAATGCTTTTTCACAGCGAGAAGGGGAGACGAAAACAATATCTCCTTGTTGCGCTCTATCACACCCTGTTGCAGCAAATAATCTATTTGTTCATCTATCTGCTTACGTACATCTGGTGGGAAACGGAAAGGTTGCACATCAGAATATGTGGCATTGTCTCGCATGACAATTCTATGTTTCACCACATCACAATACCCTAAATTGCGATGCTTGTCCATGAAAGCCGTCCTATTCCTGTTTAACATTTCTAAAAGGGATTGCTTCTCGCGAGAAGAACAGTCCGCGTCGCTAACATCAAAGGGGTGGTAATCGTCAGACTGTACTGATGGCACGCCGTCGGAGGACGTTATGTCGCAGACCGACTCGTAATTATCAGCGTCTAATGGAGTGAACTCACCCACAACTTGACCATTATAAACAAACATTATATCATCAGTGTCATTCGATAGTACCAGGGGCATTTCGTTGTGTGAAATTGTCACCACTGCTGGTGATGTCAACAGATCACTTCTATACGGCAAAGCATCTATCACACCAATCAAACCGGAGGGCAAATGAACACGGGTTTGGCTGGAAATACGCGCCGTAGTGACGCAAGTGGTGTGAGGTTCGATGGCCACGTTGTTAACGGCGTTCACCGAATATGATTTCCTAGACTTCAGAAGGTGCTTATTAAAATTCAGTGTAATGTTATTGTTGAATAGAAATGTCCTGCCTAATATAAGCGAGTGATTGAGTTGCGGAAAAATGTGAAACGATTCCGAAAATTGTCGAGTGCCGATCTCAAAATGCAATGTCAATGTACCTATTGGCGAGAAATTATCCCCCGTGGCAGTGGAGAAGGATCTGTGTGATGGCATTATTTGCGTGCGATATGAGGGTACCAATAGCTTGACTAATGATTCAGCACAACAAGACACTGCTGCTCCGCTATCCAACAAACAACCCACGTGCTTATTGACTGCACGAAAATAAACCATAATCACAGCGTCAGTGTAAAAACGTACGTTGAGGCTAGGGTTATTGTCATTAAACTGAAATGAATTGATAGGTGCCACAGGTGGAATTTTGTCTGCAACAATCTGATGATTGCCCTGTGGCACGGACTCTAGTTTAAATGGACGGTGTCAGCATCGTTCACGCTGTTCACTGCAGTTTGATCCCTATTTCCAGATCGGGATCTGTTGCCTGAGTACGACCTGAAACGGCGACGGAAGCGCCTGTCATTTGCGTCAGGTTCATCGGGCATATTGTTGCTGGGGTAATTTCTAGCGTCGCGCCCTCGAGAGGACGTCCTAGACCTATATGGCTGACGTGAGGAAGACCGACGTCTGTCGGGTGTATGTCCGCGAGAAGAAAACCTGGACCTGCTACCACTTCGGCTGCGGTCGTAATAAGATCTCCTGTAGCGCTCGCGTGAGCGGCCACGGGATCTTTTCACATCGCTAAATGAAACGGGATTAAGGGAGTGTTGTGCTTCCTTGCGAAGGTGCAGTCTGTGTTCGGCTTTCTCAGCACATGTCACTAAAGTCTTCATATCCATGTATTCGTCGTCCTGAATCTCAGCAGCGATCTCAGGTAACAGCATTGCGCAATACGTATCCACCTGAGTCTCGATGGGGGGATTACAGTCAGCAAACCTCTGCAGAATGTCCGCGCTGAACTCCCTAACGGACTCGCTATACTTCTGCTTCCTGCGCATGAAATTACGCCTCAATGACAGAGGTTTTTTGGTCATGGAAAAAGATTCTTCCAATTCTTTCATTATCTCGGTGTATGAATCACGTTTGTCAATAGGTAAGGCGAAAAACTTGACGCGGGCATATCCGTCGAGGATGGTGGGGATAGCGTGTGCGCGCGTTGGGCGCCATGCGCGTCAGCCGTCCACCCAAAGTAATCAAAATATACTTCCAGATCTCGCTTCCACTTCTCGTAACTGGAGTAAATAGACCCGTCGAAACGTGGCAGACTTACCTGAGGTCCCTTGTTGACAGAGGGTGATCTATCTTTAGGTGAGGATTCTAACTGTGTAGCTAATCGTGAAAGCTGACTACACAAGTCGGACATATCACGTGTATCGTCCCCCTTGGGTTGTCTGATCTAACTCACCAATTTTCGTCGTGGCTGAATGAAGTTGTGAGGTCAATTTATCGATGGAAGCTTGCAATTGATGTTGCATAGACTGCATATCCAAATGCAGTTTGGCGTTGTCGCGTTTGAGATCGTCCAATTCACTCATGGTATCTAATAATGTATCGTCGTCTGAGATAGACTCTGTGGCGTCGGCGTGTATTTTGAAAGTGACCACACTGTCCACAGATTTGTCCGTAATGCCACTTTCTTCTTGTATTGGTGAGACTGCGGGAGAGGGTGTAACAAACCGCTGTTTTGAGGTTTTGGGTGTAGAGGCGTTCATTCAAAATGATTGAGGAGAAAAACGCGTTTTGAATAAGAAACGGCTATGAAATGTCGGTGCTACTTTCCAATGAACACTCCACAATAGTGAGAAATTATGAACTGCAGTATTGAATCTTCGTAATGGTGAAAGGTAATGAAATTTCGGTGTTTAATCCTAACATCTGCACCAAAGATGTCACGCGTAGGAATGAGACTATAACTTTGGTTGTAATCTTTTAATTCAATTCTCCTCTCGAGCACACCCTGCTCCCTCTTTTATGTTACAACTCCATGGTTACAAAGCCTCAATTAGAGCCTCAATTAGACTAGGCTGCCGCCAGTGAACATTCTCCTTTTGCTACTCAATTTGTCAACTGAAAGTGTCAACCATCTTGTAACTGTTCATTATTGGCTGATTCACTCTCATTTGGACGTTGTGGTTGGGGCTCAGGAGAAAGATGAACTTCCATCCTTGAAGCCACACGTTCTTCTTGCCACGGCACTGCTCCAGCAGGACTATTGAAGTATGCCACCAAAGTCTGGCGTTGTACCTTGGCTGCTTCCAGCTCTCTCAAACCCTGGTGCCGTGCATCAAGAGGTTCAAGATTGGCATTCGCACGCCATGCTCCCGGAATAACATTGTGTTCTTCGTCTTCTGCATCTGGCTGGATTCCTGGGGCGAGGTCTTGCACATTGTCTCTGACCAACCTGATCCGGATGAAATTGTGCAGGCAAACGCCAGCATGTACTATTTGCTGTACAATTTCATGTTTCTGTTGCATGGTAGTTAAAAAAAACACTGCCAGCGTTGAGCGAGGATACCAAATGCATTTTCAACCACCATCTTGGCACGTGAAATTCTGTAATTGTAGATGCGTTGTTCCTTGGTCAAGCTCCTCTGGCTGAAGGGTTTCATCATGTAGTCCCTGAGTGCAAATGCATCGTCCCCTAGTAAGAAGTAAGGCATGGGAACATTGTCATTGGGCAAGTTTTCTGGTGGTGGCAAGTTCAGTAGACCCTCATCAAGCCCTTCCTTTAGAGGGGATAAATTGAAAAGCTGCATATCAGATTGGTGGCCAACCCCACAAACACCAGTGAACATGAATTTATAATCTGCATCCACCAGGGCCATAAGAACTACAGAAAAAAATTCTTGTAATTATAGTATAAACTTCCAGACTTGGGGGGTTTTCTTATGCATATATGCTTACCATCCAAGGCTCCAAGAGCGTGAGGCATATTCCATTTCTGCTCGAACTTTGAAGCCAATTGTCTCCATTCGTCTTCGTTTTCTGGGAACTTAACCACCTCCACTGCTAGCTCATCTTGTATAGCTTTACAAACCTCTGGGATAATCACAGCAATGGTGTGGCGGCTAACTCGAAAACCGTAACTTAAACATGGGTAATTCTCACCTGTGGCTATGTACCTCAATGTGATGGCCAACTTCAAGCCAGGTGAGTGTGCTTTCCTCCAATTCGTGTCCTGTTTCTGGATTCTTGGCGTCAGACGGGTGAGAAGTTCCTCAAACATTTGTGCAGACATTCGTAGGAAGTTGAAGTAACTGTATGGGTCTTCAACTCTCAGTTCTGTCATGAGGTTGTCGAAGTGTCCAAACAGCAGTCTGCGATCACCAGACCCCCACGGACGAACCCACCACTGTCTCCTCTTCCTGGGGCCTCGCTTCCTGCGTCTCCTACCTTGAGCGTCAACTCGAGCCAATAGGACTTCACGTGCTTCTTCTTCTTCGTCATCAGCATCTGCTTCATCAGCTGGCACGTTAACTTGGAGATGGCCTACATCTTCTTCAGGTGGCTGGTTTGGTAATAGGTTTGCTTGATAATAAAGTCCAGCATCTTCTGGATGATTAGCAAGGTACAGTATTATTAGATTGTACGTGTTTTTGGTCAGCTCTTTCATTAGTGTCACTGCTAATCTCAGACGCACCACATCATCAAATGCCAGCATAGACATATTCCGAAATTATTATTCAATTGTTTAAAAATATACATATATACGTCCACTACACTGATAGTTGTAGCAAATGAAAAGGAATCTTCTCGATTTGGTCATTTATATACGGTTTCGAACGGTCAACATGGGCCCTCTGTCCAGCGCCACTGACAGCGAAGGACGTCCTCACAAACGCTGCCCACGTCGTACGTAGACTACGGACAAAACGCACCGATTTGTTGTATCATCGCAAACGGAGGGCATATATTGCCCACACCAACGGCGGACGCAGCCAAATAACAATGTCCGTCGAGAACACCAATTGAAATTGATAGTAAAACCAACCCCGCCCGGCGCCTCTGGACGTTGCGAAATGCTCTCCCCTTCACGCAAAACAGAGCCAAATGACTACAGTCTTAATATATCATGAGTATCATGAGACGTCCACACACGCCTGGCAGAGCCCATACGGAGCCCACACGGAGCCTGAACGGAGCCAATTTACGCTGGCCGCAGCTGAAATACTCCTGACAGAGTGGACGACGGACAGAGGATTTGACGACGCCACAGAGCCCATACGGAACCAAAATCAGCCAAACAGAGCCTCTGGCCGCAGGGGATTATCCCCCGATCAATACTGATGATTCTGGCCGGAGGGCTCCACGCGACTTCTCTCAAGAGGTGGCGTGGATCCTCTGGACGGATAGCAAACAGAGTCACAAAACAACGGGCGGATTTGGTCGACGTAGCGGGACTTTGTCATTTTTTCGCATTTTTATCGAAAATCCGTCTGGAGCCTCTTCTGTGTAATGGGGGGGGTAAAGCACGTTTATAATGTACTGTTTAGATCTACAAAGTACTGGGTAATTATACTTTTTTATTTCAATGTCATATTCTCCTGAGGATTGTAACACACATGAAACACCATGTAGAGAAATGAAATAATAATTGTCAATTGTGACGTGTTTAGGTTGTAAATAAAGTAAATGTTAATTGTATAGTGATATGCTTACATCATGTTACCAAAGATGTTGATTGGTAAATCAATATTATTGATGTATTATTGATGTTAGTAGTATGCATGTACTATCTGGTACGTCGGAGGTTTCCAGAAACAAAGGTTTATGGATTATTTTGTTTACACTCTAGAATGTGGAATGTTCTCAATGCATTACATAATTTGTTAAGAATAATGTAGATTGTTCTCCCCCGGAATTGTTCTAGACCTTAGGGCATATATAAAGGCAGCTCGCAATTTAAGAGATAGCATTAGTTTGGAGTTTCAGTTTGTGAATTAGTTTGAAGAGTTTGATTTGTTCATCTTTGCCATCAAGTTTGATATTTCATGCATCCTTCACTGTGCTTGTCATTAAGTTTGAATTTGTAAATTGTCGCTCTGAGAAGCATTTGTTTGAAAACTTTGTTATTGAAACTTTGAAGACTTGATAAAGCTCACAGAGCATTGTTTTGGAGATATCATCTCATTTGGGCCAGACGAGCTGAAAGCCGCTGGGAAACTTTGGATTGGACTTTGCAAAGCAAGCATTTCTGCAGTGGATATTTTGTGGAGTGGAAACGTTTGGGAATGGACAGTAACTTCAAGCGTCAGATTGTGTCAGAACATTCATAGCAATCTTGTGTAAAGTATTCTTTTTATTTAATTTATTTAGACATTTGTATCAGGTATTTGATTTGTGTTATAAAAATAAATAATTGTAAAATTTAACCACTAAATTCGCAGTGTTAATTTGACCATACCCCTAGACGTTCTAATCTGTTACTTGAGCCATAACACAATAAATATGTGTGTGTGTGTGTGTGTGTGTGTGTGTGTGTGTGTGTGTGTGTGTGTGTGTATAAAACATGAATAATAACAAAAACTTAGTTCATTCTCTGTTCTACAAATTTATTTCCTAGTGATCATTTAATTTACCATTTCGGGGAGTGTTATGTGTATCCTAGTTGTGAACAGCATATGGGTATGGGGTTACATGTACTACGTGAAAGGGGGATACTTATTGGTACAATTAAAACATGTTTAGTTTTATTGCAGATTAGACTCATTACATAATGCACTCAATAATACTGGCAGTTATACAATTATGTGCGTCTGTCCAGTGTGGAATTTCCAAGATGTAAGAAGTGGTATTATGTAAATCCAGTGTTTCAGTGGGTGAGGACTTGGTTATCGTTTATGTATTGTCTAGTAGGTATTTCTTTCTGTGCCGGCACTTGGTAGCTAACTCATTCCTAACCCCATACCCATATGCTGTTCACGACTAGGATACATATATCAATACTACCCGAAAATGTAAATGAAACATCATGGTATTCTACATAGTTGTTGTCATATCACACTTATATGTTCCATACTTTGTAATAGAACCATTTGTACTGAAGATTGAAGCAAATTCATGAAACAAATTTGTATGCCATAATCAAAGTAGTTTGTTTTTCCTCCAAGTCATATACATAGCTCCTATTAGTTGAGCACCTTAATTGACAGATTTTGACTAAACACCAAGGATATATATATATATATATATATATATATATATATATATATATATATATATATATATATACATATACATATATATATATATATAGAACTTTATCTGAACTACCCCATGGCGGAACTATGGCAAATTATATATTTTTAAAGAAAGTACAAGGAACTAGATCATGTTGTGATACAACGTTGTTTCTTGCTTAACACGCAATCATCAGTCACAAACATGGTATGTGTCATGCCCTCTAATATGTTCATATGCTCTTATGCTTCCTGTGTTCTTACCACTTTGTGACTGATGATTGCTATATGCATATGTTTCCATGAAGTGAACAAAAGTATGGAAGTTGACCAGTAGAGAAAGATTTGTCTAGACACTTAGAAGTAGAGTAATCATTTAATTAGGAACCTAAATATGTATATCTTGCTCATCAATTTTTACAGTCAGTATTTAGTGGTGCAGATCCAAATATACAATATAATGCTGAAATATTTGTTACAGAAAGAAATATATGCATACTACTCTAAAATTTTGTATGAACAAAATTGGATTTTTAAGTTAGTATTAAATGAATAGAGTTAGAGGCCTCTTACCTGTTTCACATCTAGATCCTGTGTAGCCAGCAACACAATCACAGCTGAACGCATTAACCTCATCTACACATGTGGCACCGTTCTTGCACTCTTGGTTATTAGCACAATCATCAATGTCTGCAAAGAGAAATGCAATATGTTACTGTAAGGCAACTTTGGGATTGTACCTAGCGTATTTATGACTGTTAGATGAATTGTACCATCATGAGTATGCACAATAAGATAATATTGAATAAGTTGAGCATTTGGAATGACCTATATTTAGCAGTGCTTGCACAAGACATTGTAGTTGTGTTGCCATGTTTACACTGTTTTTAATGAGATATATTTATGCTTGAGGTTGGAAGAAGGG
>JAGTTF010002543.1:6335-28105 GCA_019095985.1 Streblospio benedicti | reverse complement strand
GAAAGGCAGGTCCTTTACTATTGTCTTTACCGAGGTTTGGCCTGTGGCCTTCCTCCCTCACCGTCGTGGACTTGGTCTACCGTGGTTGAAGCGAAGGGGCGGCGCCCGTAGCTCAGCGTGTCAGCACTGGTGCGAAGTCCTCCCCGTGTGGAGGCCTTTCGTGAAAACCAGACAATACCCCCACTACCCAGGGCCGACCCGGTGGTCCAGGTACGTGGTGCGTGTGGTCTTGGAATACACAACGAGGGAGTAGTCAGCAGAGGAGCGTCTGCGGGCGCAACTGGGGGTGTGCCAGGCCGAGGCCGCATGCACCCGGTTGAGTGTCACTGCTGCGGTGGGTTGACACACACAGGGATTGTAATTTGTTTACAATATGTATAAAGGGCTGCAAGGTGAGTCTATTGCATTATAGCATGGTGTTTTCGGGGCATGTTTGATGTGACCCATCGCTTACCCGCCACTGCAGGGGCTGGTAGTCTAGCCTGAATAGTAAGCATGTGTAGTTGTAACATTATACAAATACCAACAGATATTGATGTAGAGCCCCAAGGCTGGACACTGAGCCCATACAGTATCTGAATAAAAAAAAAAATAATAAAAAAAAAAAAAAAAAGCAATAATAAAATGTATATGCATGATTACGTATATTCAAGTTCGTATACCTATGAATAATTAAGTATGTTATCATCCTTGTCATAGAATTGTTATCTCTACTTATTTTTAAATGATATATATATAACCACGTATATTCGAATAGATATACTCAATGAAGTTATATTATTTTAAATACGTATATATAAGTGTCCAAGCCTACACCAACATTTTTGTGTTTTATCAACATACTAAAATGCACTTTCGACTTTAAGTAATTCGGGCGGAGACTTCACTTCGTAGGCGGGGCGCTGTCACGTGACCTCCCTGCATGGAACCGCGTTGGAAGTACTGGGCCCGTACTTCAGACGATCGGATGAAAGATAATAGAATACCAAGGATGATAATGTGACAATGTAGTTCCAAAAACCAAAGAGCGAGGACACTTAATACGCATATATCTATGGACATATATATACATACTTTCATATCCAATATTATCGATGGACTAGCCATTATATTATACTAACCCTAGGGCAACGAGCACAGGTGACAATTGTACGTGGGGATATTTGTAAAGGTGTGGGAGATTGCTATTCTCTACAAATTATTGTATGATGTGTATTTGATGTAGTAATTATTGGATGGTCTTAATTGTGGGGTATACGTAATTGATCCTGAATGATTGAATGATAGGCATAGTAAGGGGTACATGGGGAATGAGTGACCATTCATATAGGGGTAAACAGCAATCTTCCACAGTAAGAGGTACGAGGTACAGCGCGGACTAAAATATATATAAAAAAAAAAAAAAAAATAATAACAAACCAAAAGGGAATGATGTCGTATAATTGAGTCATCTACCTCAATTATACAACGTCTAACCCCATATCATATCCTATTTGTTTCATAATCTATATAAGTATATATCATGTCGATTAACTAGACAATAACTAGAATGCCTTAGAATAAGGCTAGCAATGTTATGGTCGCCGAGGGGGCGGACCCAAGGACACGTGGCACTGTCCACTGGTCGGGGGGAGGAGCCATGTGTGCGTGCATGCTTCGCCCGCCGCATATAATTGGGATTTGAATGCTCAACACTAAATATTTTACTGTGTAAATTTAGACATGATAAAATAAAATCACAATATGAACTACATGTAATTCTTTTTTCTGAAGCACATAGCCATATGTCATAGGAAAACCTTTGCTTTTCTGGTAGGTTAACAGTTTAGCACTTTCCATTTCAATCGTGATAAAATATCCCTTGGTGATGAATTAAAAACTTCAAATAATCGCATATTTTACATATACAATACAGTTTTCAGACATTTTATACCAAAAGCACTTCATAAATATCATTGTTGTAGAGATACATCTAGCTGTAAATTCACTCCATAACTTCCGCATAATAAACCGTGTAAACTAGTGGAAGGTCCGACTTGTGGATTATCATAAACCCGGTTGGATGACAATTTGTAACATTCCCTGCTCAGTTATGAATGGAAAGTAACTGAGAATCATAGTATCTTTAACTTCAGGCATATATCTGCAACATTTTCATTCATCAAATTACATAAATTTGAGATAAGTCTTGAAATCCGCTGGAGTTTCTCAGAATCCAATGGCAATGAACCGACGAAGTACAACTTTTTCAACAGTCTTTCTTAAGTAATGTACATGATTAAAAGTATTCCTAGTGCGTGCAATTTCGGTCTTATAAGGATATAACATCAAATACTTATAATGACAAACTTTAATTGAACTTTGAACAGGTTAAACCATTTAAAATAAGTTAATATTTCAAAAAGCAAACATCCATGACCAAGAGAAGTGAATGAGTAATAACGTTTTCAATGGCTCGAGAGACAAGGGCATGAGAAATTAGATTTCATAGTTTTGGCTATAAATGTTGGATATTATAATATATTTTATGCCACAATCATTCTAAAGTGATAATATATTAATTTTGCGATGTTCAAAAAGGATTTAAATGATTTTATTTTACACCAATTACAAAACATGTTAGCTCAGTCACAATGCTGAAGATTTTTTTACTACTTAAAGATGGAGATGTGTTGAGTGCATTATGTATACAAGACTCTTTAAAGTAACCGTGTGAAATAATTATTGGCTTTATATATTCAAATAAAAGATATTTGAAAATTACAACCGATTTTGAATGTTGTGGTTGAAAAAAATAGTTAAAAAAATATTTTTTTCCCAAAATGATCCCATTATGAAATGTGCATGTTAACTTGGGTACCATCCACTCAAGCGTGGAAAAACAGGGCTGCAGCAGATCTGACACCTTACAAGTAAGGTATATTAAATTGGTTAGTGTTGTTGATTATTGAATATGTTTTTTACAGTACGAGTAATGAATTGCTTTTATTATGAAATACTTTTTGATTTTTTCAATTCTATCATGTATATTTCAAAATATTAAGAAAGATATATAATTGCCACTTTACGTGCTGGAGAATTATAGATTTTGCAACGTTAAGGTTTAAAGCATAAAATAACCATGTTCAGGGGACCTGCAAAAACTTTTGAAAGTAATTTAGTTAATTATATACATTTATGCTTAACATATATCATTTTGGACATTTTTGGGAGATGGGAAATGAAAATGATCCCATTATGAACATGGCTCCTAGAATTTTTGCAAAAACGCACATACTTTGTGTTTTTGTTAATACCCCACTAAATATTAGGTTTATTGTCATGAAAGTTACACCATCATGTAGAAAAACAGTTATACTATGTGTGTACTAAAAATCATAAAGATCTACATAAAATCATAGGAATGGCATGCACTAATCGAATGCACTGTCAATTTTGCATCACTTGAAAAAAGGCTACGTGCACACGTTTTTTTGCAATACGTGACACGTTACGTGTTCTATAGAATTCCCCTTTTTGGTACACTGGCGGTAGTTTTATACCATGTATGCCATTAATATCTAATGAGGATACATTCTCGTTCAGTATATGTTTATTTTTTTCAAAGGATGTTCATTTAGGTGGGGTGGACGCATACAATAGAAAACTGATACATTTTCATTTTGAAGATGTTGATGAGTGTGGCAGTGGACCATGTCAGAATGACGGCAAGTGCCTCAACCTTGCCAATTATTTCAAAGTGTCTGCATCCTGTGGGTTTCACAGGCCCCACCTGTGCAATAAGTAAGTTGAGATTTTCATGCAGAGCCTCACTGCACATGGTTTAATGACATGATCTTTTTCTTGTATATGTAAGCTTTTGACTTATGTACATGACTTCAGGAACTAGTCAAGGCACCAAAGATATTATAGAACAGATGCCAAACTCCAGCAAGCCTTATGAAAAATGTGTGATGCAGCACAGCAGCGCCCCTAGTGGCCAGAGTTTTCAATACGAGTTCCAAACATAGACATGCATGTATATTCATTAATTTTACTGAAGAAAATCTAATAGTGCTTAATAAGTTGATATTTTCTGCAATTTTATACAGTTTATATTGTGATAGCCTATGACACAGCGTCTGTGCCCACCATTGGCCCATTTTTATATTGTTGGGCATATAATGAGGGAGCATTGTGTAGGAATATTTTGGCGCCTAGCCCTGAGGGGAAATTGGGTGTGGCGGGTCAAAGTTGACCCAGAATCAATGGCAAAGTTCATATATTTTGTACCGACTGTGTGTTTGACCAATCAGTGACCCAGATGTTAGCGTCTGTGCCCCCTATTGGCCCATTTTATATCGTTGGGCATATAATGAAGGCATTCTAATAATGAAAATATTTTGACACCCAGCCCTTAGGGGAATCAGGTGCAGTGGGTGGAAAATGACCCAATCAATGGCCAAGTTCCTAGATTTTGTACCCACTGTGTGTTTGACAAATCAGTGACCTTTGACTCAGCGTCTGTGCCCCCAAATTGGCTCATTTTATATAATTTTGGGCACATAATGAAGCCCATTCTGTGCAAATATTTTTGATGCTTAGCCTGAGCGGAATTGGCGCTATGGGTCAAAGATGACCCCAAGAATCAATAGGCGAGTTCAGAATTTTTACCCACGGTGTGGTTTGACCAATCAGTGACCTATGATACAGCATCTGTGCCCCCTATTGACCCATTTTATATCGTTTGGAATAAAATAAAGGGGCATTCTGCGCGAATATTTTGACGCCGAGCTCTGAGAAGAATCGGGTGCGGTGGGTTAACGACGAAACAAAGAATCAATAAGCGGTTCTAGATTTTTGTACCCAATGCGTGTTTGACCAGTCAGTGACATGTTGACGAGCATCTGTGTCCCTCCATTGTATATTTATATTGTTGGGCATATAATGAAGGGCATTCTGTGCAAATAATTTGACGCCTAGCCCTGAGGGGAATCGGGTGGCTGGTCAAATATTACCAAGAATCTATGGCAAAATTCTAGATTTTGTACCCACTGTGCGTTTGACCAATCAGTGACCTATGACGCAGCGTCTGTGCTTGCCTTTAAGCCCATTTTTATCATTGGGCATATAATGAAGGCATTCTGTGCGAATATTTTGACACCTAGCCCTGAGGGGGAATCGGGCGGCGGGTCAAAGATGACCATAGAATCAATGGTGAAGTTCCTAGATTTTTTGAACCAATGGTGTGTTTGACCAATCAGTGACCTATGACGCAGCATCTGTGCCCCCCATTGACCCATTTTATATTGTTGGGCATATAATGATAGGCATTGTGTGTGAAATATTTTGAATGCCTAGCCCTGAGGGGAATCGGATGCGGCGGGTCAAAGATGACTCAAAGATCATGGCAAAATTCGTAGATTTTGTAGCCACTGTGTGTTTGACCAATCAGTGAGCTTTGAAGCAGCACGATCTGTGCTCCCTATTGGCCCATTTTACATATGTGGGCATATGATGAAGCAAACTGTGCAAATATTTTGACACCTAGTCCTGAGGGGAATGGGTGCGGTTGGGGTCAAAGATGACCCAAGGAGGCAAATAGCGAAGATCTAGATTTTTGCCTTGCCCAATGTGTGTTTGACCAGTGACCTATGGCGCAGCATCTGTGTCCCTATTGACCCATTTCATATCATTGGGCATATAATGAAAAGCATTGTGTGCGAATATTATGATGCCTAGTCCTGAGAAATTGGTTCAAGCGGGTCAAAAGATGACCCAAGAAACAATGGTGTATTAAATTTTTGTATCCACAGTGTGTTTGATCAATCAGTGACGTAGCATGACGCAATGTCTGTGCCTCTAGTGACCCATTTGATATCATTGGGCATATAATGAAAAGCATTGTGTGCGAATATTATGATGCCCAGTCCTGAAATCTGGTTCAGTGGGTCAAAGATGACCCAAGATTCAAGGTGAAGTTCTAAATTTTGTCCCCACTGTGTGTTTTGACCAATCAGTGACCTATGACACTGCGTCTGTGCCCCATTGGCCCATATTATATTGTTGGGTATATAATGAAGCACATTCTTTGAGAATATTTTACACCTAGCCGTGAGGGAATCAGGTGCAGCGGGTCAAAAATCACCCAAGAAACAATGGTGAAGTTCTAGATTTTGTACCTGCTGTGTGTTTGACCAATCAGTGACCTATGACACAGCATCTGTGCCCCCCCAATTGGCCCATTTTTTGTTGTTGGGTAATGAAATGCGCATTCTGTGCGAATATTTTTACACCAAGCCCTGAGGCAAATCCGGTTCGGAGGGTCAAAGATGACCCAGAATCAATGGTGAAGTTATTGGATTTTGTACCCAATGTGTGTTCGACCAATCAGTGACCTATTACGCAATGTCTGTGCCCCTATTGATCCATTTTATCATTGGGCATATAATGAAAAGAATTATGTGCAGTAATTTGATGCCTAGCCCTGATGGGAATCGGGTGTGGCGTTGTCAAAAAGATTCCCACTGTGTGTTTGACCAATCAGTGACCTATGACAGAGCGTCTGTGCCCCTCATTGGGTCCATTTTATATTGTTGGGCATATAATGAAGCGCATGCTTTGAGAAATATTTTGACACCCTAGACCCGAGGGGAATCCAGATGCAGCGGGTCAAAGATGACCCAAGAATCAATGGCAAAGTTCCTCGATTTTGTACCCATTGTGTGTTTGACCAATATGTGACCTATGACGCAGCGTCTGTGCCCCTATTGGCCCATTTTATATCCTTGGGCATATAATGAAGCACATTCTGTGCAAATATTTTGATGCCCTAGCCCTGAGGGAATAGGGTGCTAGGGGTCAAATATGACCGAAGAATCAATGGCAAAGTTTCTAGATATTGTAGCCACTTTGCGTTTAACCAATCAGTGACCTATGACGCAGCATCTGTGCCCCCATAGGCCCATTTTTTTATCATTGGGCATATAAATCTAAGCGCATTATGTGCGAATATTTTGACACCTAGTCCTGAGGGGAATCCTGTGCGGCGGGTCAAAGATGACCATAGAATCAATGGTGAAGTTCTAGATTTTGTACCAACGGTGTGTTTGACCAATCAGTGACCTATGACCCCGCAGCGTCTGTGCCCGCCCAATGGCCCGTTTTATATTGTTGGGCATAAAATGATAGGCATTGTGTGTGAATATTTTGACACCTAGCCCTGAGGGGAATCAGGTGGGGCGGGTCAAAATGACCCAGGAATCATGCACAAAGTTCGTAGATTTTGTACCCACTGTGTGTTTGACCAATCAGTGACCTATGACACAGCGTCTGTGCCCCTATTGGCCCATTTTATATCGTTAGGCATATGGTGAAGCACAAATATTTTGACACCTAGTCCTGAGGGAATCGGGTGTGGTGGGTCAAAGATGACTCAAAAATCAATGGCGAAGTTCTAGATTTTGTACCCATTGTGTTTTGACCAATCAGTGACCTATCACGCAGCATCTGTGACCCCTATTGGCCCATTGTATATATTTTTGGGCATATATTGAAGCGCATTCTGTGCAAATATTTTGACGCCTAACCCTGAGGGGAATTGGGCACAGCGTGTCAAAAGATGACTCAGAATCAATGGCGAAGTTCTAGATTTTGTACCCCTGTGTGTTTGACCAATCATAGACCTGTGATGCAGCCTCTGTGCCCCCTATTCGCCCATTTTATATTGCTGGGCATATAATGAAAGCGCGTTCTGTGGGAATATTTTGACACCTAACCCTGTGGGGTATCAGGTGTGGTGGGACAAAACTGAATCAAAGGCGAAGTTCTAGATTTTGTCACCACTTTGTGTTTGACCAATCAATAACCTAGGACACAACGTCTGTTCCCCTATTAGCTCATTTCATATTGTTGGACATACAATGAAGGGCATTCCGTGCGAAGATTTTGTCGCCCCAGCTCTAAGGGGAATCGGGTCCGACAGGTCAAATATGACCCAGAATCAATTGCGTAGTTCCTAGATTTGGACCCACTGTGTGTTTGACCAATCGGTGACCTATGATGCAGCATCTGTGCCCACTATTGGCCCATTGTTTATTGATGGGCATATCATGAAGAAGCATTCTTTGCGAATATTGTGACCGCCTAGCCTTAAGGGGAATCTGGTGCCGCAGGTCAAAGATGACCCAAGAATCAATGGCGAAGTTCCTAGATTTTTTTTTGTACCAACTGTGTTTTGACCAATCAGTGACCTATGATGCAGCGTCTTTTTCCTCCCATTGACCCATTTTATATCATTGGGCATTGAATGAAAGCAAAACCATTTTTGAAACACCTAGTCCTGAGGGGATTGGAACTGGTAGGTCAAAACTGATGCAGAATCCAATGGCGTAGTTCCTTTTGTACCCACTGTGTGTTTGACCAATCAGTGACCTATGATGCTGCGTCTGTGCCCCCATTGGCCAATTGTATTTATTTTTGGGCATATAATGAAGGGCATTCTGTGTGAATATTTTGACGCTTAGCCCTGAGTGGAATCAGGCGCAGAGGGTAAAAGATGACCCAAGAATCAATGGTGAAGTTCCTAGATTTTGTACCCACTGTGTGTATGACCAATCGGTGAATAATGTTGCAGCATCTGTGCCCCAAATTGACCCATTTTATATCGTTGGGCATAAAATGAAGGGCATTCTGGGCGGGCTATTTTGATGCCGAGCTCTGAGGGGAATCCAGGTGCGGTTGGTCAAAGATGACCCAAGACTCAATGGGGAAGTTCCTAGATTTTGTCACCACTGTGTGTTTGAGCAATCAGTGACCTATGACGCAGCATCTGTTGCTCCCTATTGGCCCATTTTATATCAATAGCATATAATGAAGCTCATTCTGTGCCAATATTTTGACACTTAACCCTGAGGGGAATCGGGTGCGGTGCGTCAAAGGTGATCAAGAATCAATGGCGAAGTTCTAGATTTTGTACCCACTGTGTGTTTGACCAATCAGTGACCTATGACGTTGCGTCTGTGCTCTCTATTGGTCCATTGTATATATTTTTGTGCATGTAATGAAGCGCATTCTATGACAGCGTCTGTGCCCCCAGTTGACCAATTTTTATATCATTGGGCATAAAATGAAGGGCATTCTGCACGAATATTTTGATGCCTAGCCCTGATGGGAATCGGGTGCTGTGGGTCAAAGATGACCCAGAATAAATAGCGAAGTTCCGAGATTTTCTACCCAAGAATCAGGGCCAAGTTCTAGATTTTGTACCCACTGTGTGTTTGACCAATCAAGTGACCTTTTGCGGAAGCGTCTGTGCCCCCTTATTGGCTCATTGTATATAATTTTGGGCACATAATGCGCATTCTGTGCGAATATTTTGATGCTTAGCCCTGAGCGGAATTAGGCGTGGCAGGTCAAAGATGACCCAAGAATCAATCCCGAATTTCTTTAGATTTTGTGTCCAATGTGTGTTGACCAATCAGTGACGTATGACGCAATGTCTGTGCCTCTAGTGACCCATTTTGATATCATTGGACATATAATGAAAAGCATTGTGTACGAATATTATGATGCGTAGTCTGAGAAATCTGGCTCAGTGGGTCAAAAGATGACCCAAGATTCAGGGCCAAGTTCTAGATGTTGTCCCCCTGTGTGTTTGACCAATCAATGACCTATGAAGCAGCGTCCGTGCCCCCCGTTGGCCCATTTTACATTGTTGGCATGTAATGCAGAGCATTCTGTGCGAATATTTTTAGACCTAGCCTGAGGGAAATCGGTTCGGAGGGTCAAAGATGACCCAAGAATCAATGGTGAAGTTTCCAATGTGTGTTTGACCAATCAGTGACCTATGACCCATCGTCTGTGCCCCACCATTTGCCCATTTTATATTGTTGTGCATATAATTAAGGGGCATTGTGTGTGAATAGTTTGACGCCTAGCCTGAGGGGATCAGGTGCAACGGGTCAAAGATGACACAAGAATCAATGGCGAAGTTCCTAGATTTTGTACCCACTGTGCGTTTGACCAATCAGTGACCTATGACACAGCTGCCTGTGCCCCCCCATTGACCCATATTTCATTGTTTGGCATATAATGAAGGGAATCCTGTGCGAATATTTTGGACGCCTAGCCCTGGTGATTATTTCATTCAGTTTCTTCTGTCAGCAAGTTGTGTAATGATGAATGGACGGAATCATTCTAATAACAACTTTACATCTTTCAATCATAATGGACAATCTGTTGTTGATTACGCAATAATTCCACATGAACAGATCTCCAGTAGTCTATTGGAGAGCAGCTCCTGCTTTCCTGACCATTCACTCTTAATTTGGGATATGGTACTACAGACAGAAGTCAATATCAAACAAACGAGGAACACAACTTATAAGAAGTATGATTTTAAGGATCTCCCAAATATGTATATGAATAATACAAATGTAAAAGAGACTTTCAGCTCTGTTTCTTCTAAATTAGAAGAAGAAAACATAGATCTAGATGAACTATATAGTGACTTTGTACGAGCAGTGAAAAGTGAAATGGATAACCATATTCCGTATAAAATCATTCATAATAGGGATAAAAATAAAAAGAGAAAGCAAGGAAAACCGTGGTGGACACAAGAACTAACAAACCTTTGGAATAAATTTTGTTCAAGTGAAAAGACATGGAGGAAGGCAAGACAGACTGAAAAAAAGAGACACCTAAAAGCCATTATGAAAAATGACCAACGCTGCTTTGATAGAGCCATTCAGCGAGCCAAGCGCACCCATTGGAAATGGAAACAAAATGAGTTAGTCAAATTGTTTAACAAGCCAAATTCCAAAGACTTTTGGAAGGAAATAGGTCACTTAGGCATTGGTTTTGAGCGGAAGAAGCAAATACCTATGCAAGTACTGTGTGAAGATGGTAACATCAGCAATGAGCCTTATGATGTTCTACACAAATGGGGCAAATACTATCAGACACTTTTGAATAATGACTTGGCAGAGGGAGCTAGTTCAACACCTGATGTAAGGCTACCAGCACACTTTTCCATGCCTAAAGAGGAGGATCTTCATTTCATAGATAGTGACATCACTTGGCAGGAAATATGTAAGAGTATCCAAAAGGCAAAAGAAGGAAAAGCTTGTGGTTATGACCTTTTACCCATAGAAGCACTACGTAATAACACTGTTAAGAGCTTCCTGTTAAAACTTTTTAACATCTGTTTCCAGTTAGGGCAGGTACCACATATCTGGAACCAGTGCATAATTTCGCCAATTACAAAATGCTATACAAAGGACCTCAGAGACCCTGGCAATAGCAGAGGAATCACCTTAGCTTCAGCAGTATACAAATTATATTGTGCAATTTTAAATGATAGATTATTATTTGTTGATGAAAAATGTAATATAATTGTTGATAACCAAAATGGTTTTCGGAAAAAGAGAAGCTGCGTGGATCACCTGTCAACATTAACATCTATCATTGAAACCCGAAAATTATTGAAAAGACATACATATCTTGCTTTTATTGATTTTAGTAAGGCGTATGATTGCATAAATCGTGAATACTTGTGGTTGAAACTAGAAAAGCATGGGATAAATAGAAATTCTAAATTTTTAAATGCTTTAAAAAGTTTATATAAAGATGTAAAATGTTCTGTCAGGTTGCAAGGTCATTACTCTGAATGGTTTGATGTTAATGTAGGATTAAAGCAAGGATGTTTGTTATCATGTACCCTTTTCAATATGTATATCAATGATCTAGCAAGCAATATAAATTCGCTTAACAAAGGTATTAATATTCACAATGAAAAGGTTTCCCTACTAATGTATGCTGATGATCTGGTACTCATGGCTGAATCTGGGAGTGATCTACAATGTATGTTAGATCAATTAAATACTTGGTGTCTAACATGGAATGTTAAAATCAATGAACAAAAATCCAAAGTAATGCATTGTCGAAGTAGTAGCAATCCTATCACTAAACAAGTATTCCACTGCGGTGATAAATGTTTAGAAATGTGTTCCAAGTATAAGTACCTAGGTATGGTCATTGATGAGCATTTAGATTTCAGTGTTATGGCAAAACAAGTTGCTCAATCTGCCCATCGTGCTCTAGGTCTCCTGATTGCCAAGGACAAAGCCCAAGGGGGTTTTACTTTCGATATATATACAAGTTTATACAACAGTATGGTAAGCTCTATTATCGACTATGGATCTGCAATTTGGGGACATATATCTTTCAGTTGTATTGAGGCTGTTCAAAATCGGGCATCCAGATACTTCTTAGGTCTAGGATCCCATGCTCCAAATAGAGCAGTTCAGGGAGATGTTGGCTGGAAATTGCAGGAAGATCGTCAAATGAAATGCGTAATTAATCAATGGTTGAGAATGTGTAATATGAAAAATGACAAATTATGTAAAAAAGTTTTTCTTGGTGTGTTATGAAGGCGTCACTGGGTGTTAAAAGCAGATATGCTAAGACCTTACATTTTTTAAATCAGAATGGCTTTCAATCTCTCTGTAATGTAAATAACAATACTAATTTTAATGACATAAAGGATGAATTAGATGATGTTTTGTATGGCATAAGTAATGAGAAATGGTTGACAGATGTAAACGTTCTTTATTCTAAAACAGGAGAGGGAAAAAACAAGTTGCGTACCTACAAACATTTTAAAAACAAAGTTGAAACGGAGCACTATGTACTCCTTAATATCCGGAAAAAGTATCGTAGAGCACTGTCAATGTTTAGGGCTGGAGTAGCACCAATAAATATTGAATTATTAAGATATGGTGTAAATAAGAAAACAGAGGAAGAGCGTTTCTGTATTTTCTGCAATAATACAATAGAGACGGAATGTCATGTTTTAATCAAATGTCCTGTATATGATGATATCAGAAATGAATTGTATAATAATATTCCAGATTTATCTTTTTTCAACATTAATGATGAACATAAATTATACTAAGCAAGAAAGATATTGTATATAATGTTGCCAGAGCCTGTTTTTACATTTTAGATAGGAGGAAAATTTTAACGTATATATAGTCTCTAATAATTCTATAAAGAATGGTCATGTGTACATTTTAAAGATATTCTATTTGTGCTTTTTTACATGTGTGTACATACGATTGAGAAGTTCCTAGATTTTGACCCAATGTGTGTTTGACCAATCATTGAAGTTCCTAAATATTGACCCATTTTGGGCATATAATGAAAGCCCAATATTTTGTGTCTGTTTCAGACTAATTCAATGGTTAGGACCTAGATTTTGACCCAGGGGTTTGACCAAGCAGTGTTGACCCCCATGCCATTGGCCCATTTTTATATTGTTGGGCATATAATGAAGGGCATTCTGTGCGAATATTTGATTATAGCCCTGAGGGAATCAGGTGCTGTAGGATCAAAAAATGACACAAGAATCCAATGGCGAAGTTCATAGATTTTTGTACCCAATGTGTGTTTGACCAATCAGTGACCTATGACCCAGCGTCTGTGCCCACCATTGGCCCATTTTATATTGTTGGGCATATAATGAAAAGCATTCTATTTTGATGCCTAGCCCTGAGGCGAATCAGGTGCTTTCCAAGATGACCCAACATAGATGGCGCTCTTTTGTAGTGCGTTTGACCAATCAGTGACCTATGCGCTGTGCACCCTGTCTGTGCATATAATGGAAAGCGCATTCTATGCAAAGAATCAATGGCGGAACCAGTGCAGTGGATCCAATGATCCATAGATTTTTCTAGTTTTGTTCCCACTGTGTGTTTGACCAATCAGTGACCTATGACGCAGTGTCTGTGCCCGCTATTGACCCATTTGATATCATTGGGCATATGTTGAGCATTATTGTGCAAATTTTTTGACTCTAGCCCCTTATTGGCCCATTGTATAATAATTATATATTTGGGCATATAATGAAGCGCATTCTGTGCGAATATTTTTGACACTAGACCCGGGGGAATCAGGCTTGGGATCAAAGATCACGGGTGAGTCTTTTTGACGCCCTAGCTCTGAGGGAATCTGGTGCTAAAAAATGACCCAACAATCAATCTCGAAGTTCTAGATTTTGTACCCACTGTGTGTTTGACCAATCAGTGACCTATGACGCAGCATCTGTGCCCCGCATTGGCCCATTTTATATTGTTGGGCATATAATGAAGCTCATTCTGTGTGAATATTTTGACACCTAGCCCTGAGGGGAATCAGGTGCTGTGGGTCAAAGATGACCCAAATCCAATGGCGAAGTTCCTAGATTTTGTACCCACTGTGTGTTTGACCAATCAGTGACCTATGACGCAGCGTCTGTGCCCCCCTATTGGCCCATTTTATATATTTTGTGCACATAATGAAGGACATTCTGTGCAAATATTTTGACGCCCTAGCCCTGAAAGGAATCGGGTGAGGGGTGTCAAAGATGACCCAAGAATCAATGGCGAAGTTCCTAGATTTTGTACCCACTGTGTGTTTAGACCAATCAGTGACCTATGGCGCAACATCTTTTTTTCCTATTGGCCCATTTATATCTTTGGCATATTATAATGAAGCCATGCTGTGCAGATATTGTGACAACTAGCCCTGAGAGGAATTATGTGTTGGGTCAACCAAGTCAATGGCAATGAAGATTTTGTACCCAATGTGCAAAAATCAGTGAACTAAGGCGCAGCGTCTGTGCCCCCTATTGACCCATTTTTATATCGTTGGGCATATAATGAAAAGCATTGTGTGAGAATAATTTGATGCCTAGCCCCTTAGGAATCAGATTCAGCCAAAAATGACAATTCAATGGTTAAATTCCTAGATTTTGTACCCCCTGTGTGTTTGACAATCAGTGACCTATGACACAGCGTCCATGTGCCCCTATTGGCCCATTTTATATTGTTGGGCATATAATGAAATTGCATTCTGTGCGAATATTTTACACACCTAGCCCTTAGGGATATCCGGTTCAGAGGGTCAAAGATGACCCAAGAATCAATGTGTTTGAAAGTTCCTAGATTTTGTAACCACTGTGTGTTTGACCAAACAGTGACCTATGACGCAGCATCTGTTTCCCACCATTGGCCCATTTTATATTGTTGGGCATATAATGAAGGGCATTGTGTGCGAATATTTTGCCGCCTAGCCCTGAGGGGAATCAGGTGCTGCAAGTCAAAGATGACACAAAAATCATTGGGGTAATTCCTAGATTTTGTACCCACTGTGTGTTTGACCAATCAATGACCAATGACGCAGCATCTGTGCTTTATATTGGCCCATTTTATATTGTTGGGCATATAATGAAATATTCTATGCAAATATTTTGACACCTAGCCCCTGATTGGCCCATTGTAAAATTATACGTTTGGGCATATAATGATGCGCAATTTGTGTGAATATTTTGTTACCAAAAATGACCACCCAAGAATCAATGGTGAAGTTCTAGATTTTTGTACCCACTGTGTGTTTGACCAATCAGTGACCTATGATGCAGTGTCTGTGCCCCCTATTGACCCATTTGATATCGTTGGGCATATAATGAAAAGCATTCTGTGTGAATATTTTATGCCTAGCCTTGAGGGGAATCGGGTGTGGCGGGTCAAAGATGACCCAACAATCAATCTCGAAGTTCCTAGATTTTGTACCCACTGTGTGTTTGACCAATCAGTGACCTATGATGCAGCGTCTGTGCCCCCACAGTGGCCCATTTTATATTGTTGGGCATATAATGAAGCGCATTCTGTGGGAATATTTTGACGCCTAGCCCTGAGGGAATCAGGTGCTGCGGGTCAAACATGACCCAAGAATCAATGACAAAGTTCTAGATTTTGTACCACTGTGTGTTTGACCAATCAGTGACCTATGACGCAGCAGTGTTTGTGTTCCCGTTTGGCCCATTGTATATATTTTTGCACATAGTGATGCGCATTCTGTGCGAATATTTTTGACGCCTAGCCCTGAGGGGAATGGGGTGAGGCGTGTCAAAGATGACCCAAGAATCAATTGCTAATTTCCCAGATTTTTTTACCCACTGTGTGTTTGACCAATCAGTGACCTATGACGCAGCGTCTGTGCCCCTATTGACCCATTTTATATCGTTGGGCATAAAATGAAGGGCATTCTGTGCGAAATTTTGATGCCTAGCCCTGAGGGGAATCGGGTTCGGCTGGTCAAAAATGACCCAAAAATCAATGGTGAAGTTCCTAGATTTTGTACCCACTGTGTGTTTGACCAATCAGTGACCTATGACCCAGCGTCTGTGCCCCCCATTGGCCCATTTTATATTGTTGGGCATATAATGAAGGGCATTCTGTGCAAAATATTTTGAAGCTAGCCCTGAGGGGAATCAGGTGCGGGTCAAAATGACCCAAGAATCAATAACGAAGTTCTAGATTTTGTACCCACTGTGTGTTTGACCAATCAGTGACCTATGATGCAGCGTCTGTGTCCCCTATTGGCCCATTTTATATATTTATTGTGTGCATATAATTTTGAAGGACATTCTGTGCGAATATTTTCACGCCTAGCCCTGAGAGGAATCAAACAGCGGGTCAAAGATGACCCAAGAATCAATGGTGAAGTTCCTAGATTTTGTACCCACTGTGTGTTTGACCAATCAGTGACCTATGATGCAACACGTCTGTGCCCCTATTGGCCCATTTTATATCGTTGGGCATATAATGAAAAGCATTCTGTGCGAATATTGTAACGCCTAGCCCTGAGGGGAATCGGGTGTAGCGGGTCAAAGATGACCCAAGAAACAATGGCGAAGTTCCTAGATTTTGTACCCACTGTGTGTTTGACCAATCAGTGACCTATGACGCAGCGTCTGTGCCCCCAATAGCCCCTATTGGCCCATTTTATATCGTTGGGCATATAATGAAGGACATTCTGTGCGAATATTGTAACGCCTAGTCTTGAGGGGAATCGGGTGTAGCGGGTCAAAGATGACCCAAGAAACAATGGCGAAGTTCCTAGATTTTGTACCCACTGTGTGTTTGACCAATCAGTGACCTATGACGCAGCGTCTGTGCCCCCTATTGGCCCATTTTGTATCGTTGGGCATATAATGAAGGGCATTCTGTGCGAATATTTTAACGCCTAGCCCTGAGGGGAATCGGGTGCAGCGGGTCAAAGATGACCCAAGAATCAATGGCAAAGTTCCTAGATTTTGTACCCACTGTGTGTTTGACCAATCAGTGACCTATGACGCAGCGTCTGTGCCCCCTATTGGCCCATTTTATATAGTTGGGCATATAATGAAGGGCATTCTGTGCGAATATTTTGACGCCTAGCCCTGAGGGGAATCGGGTGCGGCGGGTCAAAGATGACCCAAGAATCAATGGCGAAGTTCCTAGATTTTGTACCCACTGTGTGTTTGACCAATCAGTGACCTATGACGCAGCGTCTGTGCCCGCCATTGGCCCATTTTATATTGTTGGGCATACATGTATAATGAAGGGCATTCTGTGCGAATATTTTAATGCCTAGCCCTGAGGGGAATCGGGTGCAGCGGGTCAAAGATGACCCAAGAATCAATGGCGAAGTTCCTAGATTTTGTACCCACTGTGTGTTTGACCAATCAGTGACCTATGACGCAGCGTCTGTGCCCCCCATTGGCCCATTTTATATTGTTGGGCATATAATGAAGGGCATTCTGTGCGAATATTTTGACGCCTAGCTCTGAGGGGAATCGGGTGTAGCGGGTCAAAGATGACCCAAGAAACAATGGCGAAGTTCCTAGATTTTGTACCCACTGTGTGTTTGACCAATCAGTGACCTATGACGCAGCGTCTGTGCCCCCTATTGGCCCATTTTATATCGTTGGGCATATAATGAAGGGCATTCTGTGCAAATATTTTAACGCCTAGCCCTGAGGGGAATCAGGTGCATGGGTCAAAAGATGACCCAAGAATCAATGGTGAAGTTCCTAGATTTTGTACCCACTGTGTGTTTGACCAATCAGTGACCTATGACCCAGCGTCTGTGCCCCCATTGGCCCATTTTTTATATTGTTGGGCATATAATGAAGGGCATTCTGTGCGAATATTTTAACGCCTAGCCCTGAGGGGAATCGGGTGCAGCGGGTCAAAGATGACCCAAGAATCAATGGCAAAGTTCCTAGATTTTGTACCCACTGTGTGTTTGACCAATCAGTGACCTATGACGCAGCGTCTGTGCCCCCTATTGGCCCATTTTATATCGTTGGGCATATAATGAAGGGCATTCTGTGCGAATATTTTAACGCCTAGCCCTGAGGGGAATCGGGTGTCAGCGGGTCAAAGATGACCCAAGAAACAATGGCAAAGTTCCTAGATTTTGTACCCACTGTGTGTTTGACCAATCAGTGACCTATGACGCAGCATCTGTGCCCCCTATTGGCCCATTTTATATCGTTGGGCATATAATGAAGGGCATTCTGTGCGAATATTTTAACGCCTAGCCCTGAGGGGAATCGGGTGTAGCGGGTCAAAGATGACCCAAGAAACAATGGCGAAGTTCCTAGATTTTGTACCCACTGTGTGTTTGACCAATCAGTGACCTATGACGCAGTGTCTGTGCCCCCTATTGGCCCATTTTATATCGTTGGGCATATAATGAAAAGCATTCTCAGCAAATATTTTGACGCCTAGCCCTGAGGGGAATCGGGTGCGGCGGGTCAAAAATGACCCAAGAATCAATGGCGAAGTTCCTAGATTTTGTACCCACTGCGTGTTTGACCAATCAGTGACCTATGACGCAGCATCTGTGCCCCCATTTGGCCCATTTTTATTGTTGGGCATATAATGAAGCACATTCTGTGCAAATATTTTGACACCTAGCCCTGAGGGGAATCAGGTGCGGCAGGTCAAAGATGACCAAAGAATCAATGGCGAAGTTCCTAGATTTTGTACCCACTGTGTGTTTGACCAATCAGTGACCTATGACGCAGCATCTGTGCCCCTATTGGCCCATTTTATATTGTTATGGCATATAATGAAAAGCATTCTGTGCGAATATTTTGACGCCTAGCCCTGAGGGAATCAGGTGCGGTGGGTCAAAGATGACCCAAGAATCAATGGCGAAGTTCCTAGATTTTGTACCCACTGTGTGTTTGACCAATCAGTGACCTATGATGCAGGCGTCTGTGCCCCACCATTGGCCCATTTTATATTGTTGGGCATATAATGAAGGGATTGTGTGCGAATATTTTGACGCCTAGCCCTGAGGGGAATCAGGTGCGGCGGGTCAAAGATGACACAAGAATCAATGGCGAAGTTCCTAGATTTTGTACCCACTGTGTGTTTGACCAATCAGTGACCTTAAAGGGGAATCAGGTGCGGTTGGTCGAAGATGACCCAAGAATAAACGGTGAAGTTCTAGATTTTGTACTGACTATGGGTTTGACCAATTAGTGACCCATCTCTGACCGCGGAGTGTCTCTGCCCTATTGACCCATTTCATATCGTTGGGCATATAATGAAAAAAGCATTGTGTGCGAATATTTTGATGCCTAGCCCTGAGGGAAATCAGGTGCGGTGGGTCAAAAATGACCCAAGAATCAATCTCGAAGTTCCTAGATTTTGTACCCACTGTGCGTTTGACCAATCAGTGAACTATGACGCAGTGTCTGTGCCCCTTATTGACCCATTTGATATTGTTGGGCATATAATGAAAAGCATTGTGTGCGAGTATTTTGATGCCTAGCCCTGAGGGGAATCGGGTGCGTGGGTCAAAGATGACAAAAGAATCAATGGCGAAGTTCCTAGATTTTTGAACCCACTGTGCGACCAATCAGTGACCTATGATGCAGCGTCTGAGCTCCCTATTGGCCCATTTTATATTTATGTGCATATAATCAGGGGCATTCTGTGTGAATATTTTGACGCCGAGCCCTGAGGGGAATCGGGCGAGGCGGGTCAAAGATGACTCAAGAATCAATGGTGAAGTTCCTAGATTTTGAAACCACTGTGCGTTTGACCAATCAGTGACCTATGACCCAGCGTCTGTGCTCCCTATTGGCCCATTTTACATTGTGGGGCATATAATGAAAAGCATTGTGTGCGATTATATTGACGCCTAGCTCTGAGGGGAATCAGGTGCGGGCTGGTCAAAGATGACCAAAGAATCAACCTCGAAGTGGCTAGATTTTTGTATCCCCTGTGTGTTTGACCAATCAGTGACCTATGACGCTGCGTCTGTGCCCCCCCATTGGCCCATATTATATTGTTGGGTATATAATGAAGCACATTCTTTGAGAATATTTTGACACACCTAGCCCTGAGGGGAATCAGGTGCGGCAGGACAAAAGATGACCAAAGAATCAATGGCGAAAGTTCCTAGATTTTGTACCCACTGTGTGTTTGACCAATCAGTGACCTATGACGCAGCATCTGTGCTCCCTATTGGCCCATTGTATATATTTATGTGCATATAATGAAAAAGCATTGTGTGCAAATATTTTGACGCCCTAGCCCTGAGGGGAATCAGGTGCGGTGGGTCAAAAAATGACCCCAAGAATCAATGGCGAAGTTCTAGATTTTGTACCCACTGTGTGTTTGACCAATCAGTGACCTATGACGCAGCGTCTGTGCCCCACCATTGGCCCGTTTTATATTGTTGGGCATATAATGAAGGGGATTGTATGCGAATATTTTGACGCCTAGCCCCCTGAGGGAATCAGAAGCGGCGGGTCAAAAAGATGACACAAAGAATCAATGGCGAAGTTCCTAGATTTTGTACCCACTGTGCGTTTGACCAATCAGTGACCTTTGATGCAGCGTCTATGCTCCCTATTGGCCCAATTTATATTGTTGGGCATATAATGAAAAGCGCAATCTATGTAAATATTTTGACACCTAGCCCTAAGGGGAATCAGGTGCGGTTGGTCGAAGATGACCCAAGAATAAACAGTGAAGTTCTAGATTTTGTACTGACTATGGGTTTGACCAATTAGTGACCTATCTCTGACCGTCTCTGCCCTATTGAACCATTTCATATCGTTGGGCATATAATGAAAAGCATTGTGTGCAAATATTTTGATGCCTAGCCCTGAGGGGCGGTCGGTTAAAAGGGTCAAAATGACCCAAGAATCAATCTCGAAGTTCTAGATTTTGTACTCACTGTGTGTTTGACCAATCAGCGACCTATGACGCCTTGCATCTGTGCCCCCTCATTATCCCATTTTATATTATTGAGTATATAATGAATCAAATTCTGTGAGAATATTTTGACACCTAGCCCTGAGGGGAATCAGGTGCGTAGGATAAAAGATGACCCAAGAATCAATGGCGAATTTCTAGATTTTGAACCCACTGTGTGTTTTGAACATTCTATCATTCCGTGCAAAAATCACCGCCAATAACCCCGCTGATTGATCAATCTCCGTGCTTAATTTTGGGATGGAAAACACGGTGCCAAAAAACACGGCGTTAGTCTAAACTCCTCACAATATCAATACAGCCGCTGATGTAGTTAGGAGTTTTTCATACTGTGCGGAGTGCAACAGTTTAGACTAAAGCCTCCGTCCAGTTCAATCGCAAAAATTGAGCATGCTGACGTCTGTCATTACCCTCTCTTCGTTGGGTAAATCAGGCGTCAGCATTTTCCATTTTGCGATTGACACTCCAATCTCGTGGTCAATTCCTACAATCAGTGACATATGGCCTTAGCGTCTGTGCTCCCTGTTGGCCCATTGTATATATTTTTGTGCATATAATGAAGCACATTCTGTGCGAATATTTTGACGCCTAGCCCTGAGGGGAATAGGCGAGGTGGGTCAAAGATGACCCAAGAATCAATTCTCGAAGTTCTAGATTTTGTACGGACTGTGTGTTTGACCAATG
>JAGTTF010002534.1:0-12043 GCA_019095985.1 Streblospio benedicti | reverse complement strand
CTTATATACATTTACACAGCTAGGGCTAAACGAGTTTATTTTATGAAAATAGAGGGCTTTTCATAATATTTTTGCAATCTAAATATTTGATATACGTGTTGAAAAAAAAGAGATGCAAAATAAAAAAAAAAAAACACACAAACACACACAAAAAACCCGACATGATTATTTTTTAAGGTAAGCCACCACCAAAGTTTTTGTTCTTATTTTCTATTTTTTTTTTTTTTTTTTTTTTGGGGGGGGCGGTCTCTCCAAAAAAATGGGTACGGGTGTGCCATTTTGAACGTCGATACTGTACCTATCGATATTCTAATTTGGCATAAAAAGTGAGCCGTGTCTATACCTAGGGATTAGCTAGTTTTTCTTTCTTTCTTCAAACTGCTTCTTAGATTGTGGCGAAGTACGTTGTTTTTAATTTTCCATTTAGTCATGTATTTACCTATCTTTATATTTGTGTGTGTGTGTGGGGGGGGGGGGCGCAGTTTGTAGCTATTTATTGTTAGAGGGAGTCCCTCTCATGTCCTTTCCTTCGTTAGGCAATATTTTCCTTGGTGTTACAGTCCAGGGAGCGTTGTTGCACACACCTGATGGTGGTAATGGGGAGAGAGACACGCTTCCTGCAAGATGACCAGGACATGATCTACTGCGACTAGCCCCATCACCTCATCCCTTGGGCTGAGTTACAACTACAATACAAACCTCCTTGCGTCTATTCTATTCATGACTGCACCGATTTGTGTGGTCACACTTTAGCCAAAAATTGTATCAAGTCACAATATAGCCATCTTCTTTGAGGATGTGGTGGAACTTCAATGATGAGCTCAACCGTCAGAACATTTGTGTTGTTTTAAACTAGACTGAGGGGTAGGGCACTGTATTACTGAATGCACTGAGTTGTAAATGTAACACTAGACTCGGAATATATAGTTTGTAGTGAAATAATAGATCAAATGCATGAGTGGTAGACTGGTAGTGCTGTACAGGCAAACGGTAGATTTATACAGCAGCAAGGCATGAAAAAATGCTGCATGTGTGGGGAAACTACTTAATTGAACTGGGATTTTCATTTAATACAATCAATACAATTGTATAAATTACTTCAAGTTCAAGCCGACGCTTTCAACACAGTACGTGGAGTTTTGGCTTTAATATTGGATAACTGATATTTGCTGAGTTTTGCATTTGATAATGGTTGCTGTATATCACTGTGACGGTTGCTAGATTATTCCCGAGCTGGTATTTGTCTTGGCATAAAAACTCATGTGCAAGTCAATGTCGCATTCAAGTTGATTTGTAAATGTTTGTCTTGACTGTCTTTGAAAGAAAACTGTCAAACTTTTGTTTTAGAACAAAGAATTAAGTATTCATCTATTTAAAATATTTTGGCACTTACATGTAGATACATGACCCCACCAGGAAGTTTTAAAAGAAATTATAGAACATCAAATCATTAAACTACAAAAAAGAAAAATCAAAATCAAATTGTGTGTGTGTGTGTGGGTGGGGGGTGGGGGGTGGGGGTGGGGGGGTATTGTTGTTCGATGAACCCTGAATGAAACTGACCATATTTATTTTAAAGCTACTTTTCTGTCTGAAATAGCCTATCGCGTTTGCCTGCATCTTTGCCCAGCATACATTGCAGCCAATTTTTTCTCTTTAAAAATTGAATGATTTTTAGATGCCTATGTCCTGCACTCGGGGGAGGGGTTCTCACATTATTGCGATGAGTATGGATGTGCCCCGAAACTGTGTTTTTTCCATGCATTTAAAAATTGTTGGGCATTTTTTTTCCAGAATTTTGGTATATTCAGGTTGTCGTTTTCAAATTTTTAATATATACATAATGTCATATTTTTCTCAGATATTGGTATAACTTCCAATTCTTATCAGATATTGGTATATTGTGTGTCACGTTTCTCAAAAATAGGTATGCTGGTGGATGCCATTTTCAAGCCGTCCGTGGCACATCCATACCTATTTTCTGAGCTACACCACCCCTCCCCAAGCTGCAAGGTATCACTATATTGTTTCAAGACAGATTTGCTCAATTTGACCCTAGTTGGCTGTTGAACCAGGGTTCCAAATACTAACTAATTAGATATTGTGATGGGTCAATTTAGACCGAGACTCAGCTTATTAGCTAGGGAAAGTAATATTTATTAAGACATTTCTGTAAAAATAGCCATTTTGTGGCTTAATATACACAGTAAAAAAGTACAATTAGCACATGCAGCAAAGTAGCTTGGTGTGAAATTAATGTTTGATAAAATTCTTAAGTAACCAGTTGTCATCAATGCTTGTCGTATTGAATTGGCTGTCTTATTAAGCGGTATTAATTCTGATCACAATGCAAACTTGGCGTTTACATTTTCGTAATGTACTTTGATAAATGTTGAGGTTTTTTTTCAGCGAACCAGTTCCACTGTTGTCTGTGTAAAATAAAACAAATATGATACATGATTTGATGAAAAAAATCTCTTCAACGGAAATTTTAAAACATAACCATCATTGTTATTTTTAAAGCAACCTACACTTCATTTGTTTTCCTATTCAATGCTGTAATGACGGTACAAATAAACAAAACGTATGCCATCTTTGTGTGTCATATATCAGAGTATTACCTCATTATACAATCATCTTGTGATGTTTATATCATTTTAGTTTACACGTGAATCTTAGTTGCTATCATAATATCACATCAAAATGCTGCCATAAATGATGCGGTTGGATGTCATAATGCACGTGATTGACTGCTGCCATTCTATACACATTTATCCCTTTGCCCTCCAAAATTACTGAAATAACATTCTGTAGACACCGGTTTCAAACGAATGTTGGAGAAAGGTCACTAAGATGTGTAATGCGTAAGCATTTACCATCTATAGGGGGGGGGGTCTTAAAAGTGTCTAAAAAAATCTAAGAACCTACACATTCTATGGTAATCAACATAATGGTAGAGATGTCTATAGAATGAACAACAAAGAATCAACTCCAATTTCCAATGCCCATACCCCAGTCGATTCACCAAACGAGACCACCATCAACTCAGCATCTTTCATAGATAGCGGATTCCATACCCCACCCCGCCGATTCGTTGTTTCCCAACAACTAACGCCATCGCCCTTCACGACAATAAACCCTTTCTCATTTTCCTCACCTGACAATACCATCACATTCAAAAGCCAATCCCCAGCCAAAACTGATCAAAGCATGGATCTGCCCACTGTACAGCAACAAAATACTGACCTAGCCAAAAAAGTACAAGATCTCACCGCATCATTTAGAGATCTGCTGCCCACAATTCAGTCACTCAAAGAGAAAGACACAACCCACGCAGCGATCCGCCAATTAAACACGACAGTAAGTGCGTTAGAAAATGAAAAACGGCAAAATACGGGTACTATTAACAAACTGGAAGCAGAGGTGAGTGCAGCTTCTATAAAACTTACAGAATACGCCCCCGCACCAAACCCAGAAGAAGCCACCATCCCAAACCTGCTATCAGCAATAAATAGTACCCGGAAACAGGTAAAATCACCGCAAAAATTGCATATGAATGCCTAAAGATGAGTTAATTGTGAAACGAAAGCAAGTAATAATATTTGAGTGATAGAATCACGAGACCCACTTCTCTATACCACATAACGAGGAGATAAAAAAGAAAAGAAAACTTACCTAGACCTAACGGTAATGCCCTCGAAGTGGTCATCACGGACTTTAGGGGCCGGCTCGAGCACGGCAGGTGGTGAATGAAGGGGCTCCTGCACATCACAGTCGTCGACTTGTCAGAGGCCGCCTTGACAATGCTGGGTGGTGCCTCGTCGGGACTGCTACACGTAACGTTAGCAGAGTGTTCACCGATGGCCCAATCTCCGTCCAGTTGGCTTGAACGCACATCCAGACCGCGGCAAGCTTGCCAGCAGTTGCTGGGCAGGTCTTCAGAGCGAGCCTGAAGGACGACGGGCATGGATCCACCGGTGGCATTCCTGTTCGCACGCGTTCGTCCACTGCCGCCGCGACTGCTGTTCCTATCGACACGCATGCGGTGACTGCAGCGGAAACAGTTGTCATCTGTATTGCTATTGCGTTCACAGTTACGTTGTGGTATATATACTGAAGGCGTTTTGGTGGTACGTAATCATATACGGCTCGTAAGGTGGCCACCCACAGTGGACATTGCTGGTGTTGTCCTGTAGGGCATGCATTGGTCCATCCCAACAGGGGTAGTTCAAGGTGGCGAACTCCTTGTCGACATATTCTGGTTTTCCTCGGCGCCGCTGCTTGCCACGTAAGTCGCGTCTTCGGCTATCTCCGCCTCATTCTCGATAGCAAACCCTGGTTTGGCCATTTTGCGCCCATGGCGAATGGTCAAGTCACTGTCGTCGTTGGAAGCAGCCTCCAGCCTCCTCTTCATGCCTCCGGCGCCGAGGGCAACCTGAAAGCCTGCGGGGACGCCCTCAGACCCCCCAAGGACGCACGCCTGGAAGTCCAGCCGACGCCTGGTCTGGCTGCTGCCACTGTGGCCGCCGCTATTTCCACTTTGATACATCGTGGAAATTTGGGTTCTTCCTTGATTGTCAAATTATCTGTCAGAATATTATCAACTTTTTTTGCTTTTGTGTCCATAGCTAAATGACATCTGTCTTAATAGAATTAAAATTCCCGACAAACTGATATCTGCTATCTACACGTACACTGCTGCACCAAATGGAACTCTCTGATTGGTCGGTTCGCGATATTTTCTTTTTAAATGGGCTCCTCCCACTTAACTTCTCACCTGCCACCCCACCCCAACCTCCAGTTAAACTCCTCGTATGTTCGTCGGAAATTTTAGGTGAAAAATATGTTCCCAATTTTTGAGCAGCCCAAAACTCTGGGGGCGGAAAAATCGGCTCAACGGCGTGATAACGGACATCGAATTATAAACAACGTCGTAATATCGACTGCCCGTCCTCAGTCCGGTATCAGTCCGTTATATTTGTGTGACAGGCCCTTAAGACTAAATCAAGGTGTCATAAGGTCGTTAAACTTCGTGCTAACAATATTTGCCGGGCACCCTATCGGCGACTACTGAAAGTTGATTGTGAAAGCACTGACCCCTTGCATAAGTGCTACAGAAACAAAGCTTAACTACCTGACCATAATATTGTTCTTAGCATTATGATAAATAATCTCATATATAAATATGCACAAAATTCATTGAACAGAAACCAGTTTCGAACCAATAAGTTTCTTTTCTATCCTTATACAAAAAATGTTACTGCTCAATTAATGGTAATTTACATTTATACTATTCAAATTTTAGTGCAAAGTATATTAAATTCTTTGCAACATTATAAAAAAACTACCGAATTCATAGAATTAATCAACAATCATATACATGTAGTACTAAACGTATGGTTATCTATTGACCTTTCAGTAGTTAAGGTTGTTTAGTTACTTATTCGTAACGTTAATTAGGTAATATGTCAGATACAATAGCCCGTCTAACAAGCCTCGAGATTTGGTTAAGATTTGGTGACACTACTACTTACTTTTAAAAACGGACTTAACGTTGCGGTCACCATCGCGGGACCTTCAACAGAAGTGACTTCTGTTTTTTCTTGATGACGTCACATTGGCGCTTCGTCTGACAGGTGGAATTCCATTCAGACAGCAGATGGAGGAGGGTCGGGGGGATGCTCTTGCCTTGGTTGAGGTTTAGTTGCGGTTGGTGCTTGTATATCTCTATTACTTCTAAGATCTTCCTTCGGTGTGTTTTGTCCTCTCTGCCGATGATCTTCACAGTGTCTTGGTTGAACAAGTGTCCTGTACTATTGGTGTGGATTTGTACAGCTGACTGAGAGGATTTCTGGTCCAAGTGCTCTTTCAGGCGGGTTTCCAGGTTTCTGCCCGTTTCCCCCATGTACGTCTCCTTGCAGCTGGGGCAAGAGATGTTGTATATAATCCCACACGTCTTCTTGGGATCATTCTTGTCTTTGGGGCGTACTAAATAGGTTACGTATGGTATTGAAGGGCTTGTGGAACGAGGGAATGCCATGGTTTTTTAACACTCGTTGGACAGCTTCAGAAGCACCTTTAATGTACGGTTGTTTGACCGGGAACTTCTTAGATGTCGACTCACTCGGTTCAGTCGGTTCCTTGGTTTCTTTTCTGCAGTCTTCTTCATCGGTCACCAATTGTTCTGCTCTTCTCAATCGAGTTCGGACGACCAAGCGCTTTTATTTTCCAGGTGGTGATTTGACTCCCCAGTTGAGGTACTGATCAGTATGGGTTGGCTTTCGGTACACATTAACTTTCAGGGACCCATCTTCCAGTCTCTCTGTGCATGTGTCCAAAAATGCCAGCTTGCAGTTCTCTTCTTCCTCTGTGGTGAATTGGATGCTTCGGTTCTGGGAGTTCAGGTAGCTAGTAAACTCTTCGATTCTGTTTTGGGGAAGCACCTTGAAATTGTCATCCACGTATCTGAACCATACGGAAGGCACTACTGGGGGTTCTGTAAGGCTCTCTCTTAAAACTCTTCCATCATCAGATCAGCTACTGCTGGTGATACCGGCGAACCCATGGGAGCTCCTTGTATTTGTCTGTAGAAGACTCAATTGCAAACGAAGTAGGTGGTTTCCAGGCAAAATCTTAGGATCGTCATGATTTGTTCCACATCTAGTTAGCATCTTTCTGGTAGAGTCTCATCCTCAGAAAGTCTCTTATGGATGACCCTATAATCGCCTCCTCTATGGGGATGATCGTGAATAATGCGGACACATCATACGATACAAGTGCTCTAGGTGGTGGAATCTCTAGACCATGTATCTTCTTAACAAAATCTTCACTGTTCTTAATTGAGTGTTTTGTTTTTCCTTTTGGCAGTGTTCCAAGAGTGTAGTACGTTGACAAGTTTGTTCTTGTACTTACTGGTTGGGTCCTTCTTTAGCACTTCATACACATTTCTGTCATCGAGTAGTTTATGAAGTTTTTCTTGGTAGGACTTCCTGTCCATCACAACTGTCGCTTTCCCCTTGTCAGCTGGTAGGACTAGAATGTCGTTATCCTTTTTCAGTTCCGCGAGGGCTTCAATGTGACGTCATCAAGAAAAAACAGAAGTCACTTCTGTTGAAGGTCCCGCGATGGTGACCGCAACGTTAAGTCCGTTTAAAAAAGTAAGTAGTAGTGTCACCAAATCTTAACCAAATGGATATTCCTACTACTAAAAACAGTCTACATAAAGATAAGCCTCGAGATCTCTTTGTTTACGATATCAGTAATTCAGCAGTCAATGAAATTACCGTTTGTTTGATCGTTAGTACTTACGCAATCATCGCGCACGCACTAAGCTCTTGTTTATGGAAGAGTCACCTACAAAAGGACAATACTGTTAGATGACCATAGATACATAAGTGTGAGAGAGCGGAGTTTGACCACAGATAGATTTCAGAGCTCGGACGGTTCGAAACAGATTCCATTTTGTGGGCGAATAAGGAATAGTGCGGATATATTCTCATGACTGGACATTGAAATAATAATTGCATTTCAATCACTACCCAAAGGATACAGCGCGTCATCTTGCAAAAAAAAATCATGGCTTCTGACTCGGGATTTACCATGTATTCATCAAAATACAAGGCATTGAATGGACTCTACTTTTCAGGGGAAACTCTTGATTCGAGTATTGTTGCAGAGGTGACAGTAGCAATCCACGTTCTCACCAAATCCAGAGTGGTCATCAAAACTGTGGATAGAGTGCGCTATAACGTATGATAGATATAATAGATATAATAGTATGATAGATATAATAGATATAATAGTAGAGAAATGATGCGAGCAGAGATCGGTGCACTGAAGGAATTGTCGCGCATGTCGCATCAAAACATCTACCGATTGTACCAAGTCATTGAGACCAAGGAGAATTATTTCCTAGTGCTCGAGTTCTGCAACTATGGGGATTTAGATCAAATTACCTACGACAATGAAGGATTTAATGAACACAACGCACGAGCCTTGTTCCGTCAGATGGTGGCTGCCATTGCTTACTTGCACTCACAAGGCTACGTCCACAGGGATGTCAAGTTGGATAACTTCTTGCTGGATGAAGAGCGCAAAGTGAGATTGATTGATTTTGGGCATGTCGCAAAACCAGAAGAAGGGATCACACAAATGCTGGACAATTTCAACTGTGGCACGGATGTTTACAAATCACCAGAGGTGGTGACTCGCCGTGGCTATCGCGGTCCCGAGGTGGACGTGTGGAGTCCGGGCGTCTTGCTGTATTGTCTACTGACCGGGGCTCACCCGTTTGAGGATGATGGCGACAACCAAGTTAAACTGTACAGAAAAATCGCCGTAAGTTTATCATTACATTCTACATTGAAATTTGCTGCATAGAATTGTAATAATAATATGGAATCGTTCGCTAATGACGTCACCTCATTTTTGGCCTTTTTACCCCCTTGCAAACATTGCAATGTGATTCAACTAGTAGGGCCTAGATATATCACAACTCACTTAACTTGTCAGAAAGTAAGTTCAAATACTGTTAAATAACTGAAACTTTTTTTTTCAAAATGTGACATCACCCAAGTGCTAAGACAACCCCCCCTGTCAACTTCCGTCATCTTTCGCTACCCCCCATCCCCCACGCCCCACCCTCTCTCCCCCTGCCGGGCGACGTCCTTTATGAACGATCCCTATTGATCTGAAGGACTTTGCAATTTGAAGTTTTTCAATGACATTTTTGTTTTACAAAACTTTAACCTCATAAATACTCCCTATTGCACGTAAAAACTATGGTGCCATTGAGTTAAAGTACATGATTTTAAACATCTGATTACGACAATTATTTGTTTTCATGCGTTGAATTTCAGGAGGGGAAATACGATGTGCCAGAATATCTGTCACCAGACTCTGTGAAGATCCTAGAAGATTTGCTGCAAGTTGATCCACGCCGTAGATGTACTGTAAGCGAACTATTCGAACACCCGTGGATGACGAAAAATGTCGGCTGTCCTGTTTCTTGGGAAAGAAATGACGTGTACGGGTGTGATGATATCGACGACGTGTGCGTTATGCACTTGGCTCAGCATTGTCGCGAAGATCCAAGTGCCTTGAAGCAGAAGATCGCTCAATGGAATTATGATTATTACACTGCTTCATATCTACTGCTGTTACGGAAGAGGCTAAATCGCCCTCCAAACCTGAACAAGAGTTTGAGAGGTTTCCCGGTTGGCTGCGTCAAGCCTCCACTAAAAAATTCTCCCCGCGTTAACACGCCCCCAGCAGCTCAGTCGAAGGAAAAGGTGAGAACTAGAACCTTTTATTAATTGTTTATTGCCTTTTGTGTTATATATATATTTGTCATGTATAAATGTTGAATGCTGCGTACTATATATGGACTACAAAGCAGAGGAATATGTACTCATTATAAGTGTTTATAAATTTCGTTCCATTTTAGTATACGTGTAATAAAGAGAATTTCATTGTGAGGTGAATAAAAATGTTGGACATAAGATCAAAATTACATAATATTGCGTAAATGAATAATCGTAAAAGCAAAGGGGTTATTCTCTGACATAAATATTCATGCCCTAGATGTTATAAGTACGCAATAGTCAGTGTACTTTCAACTATTAGGAATTTCATTTCGTGGGTGGTGAAGATAATGTGCCTCTAATCAAGAGGCATTCTAAAAACTTATTCAAGTTCTAATAAATATATTTAAGTGGTTACAGGTACCAATTACTGTAACTGTGAGAAGAAATTCATTTTATTAATATGATTACAGATGGCAATATTTTATTTTGGTTTTTATTCATAGTTGACAATATTCATCATTATAATACAAAGAAAACAATTTTTAAGACGTTTAATTGTATAATTGATAATTATTCAATAATAGAATGATTTTCTTGCGCTGAATATTGTTCTATACATAAATATAATCGTTTATACATTATGAACATAACGGCCTCCCAGTAAACTCTCTGGCGGCTTTTATTGATTTTTTATCACATGTTTAATAATGGTGTACGCATGGTTATCCATGTTTGTTTCTACAAGTAGAGTATACGGGGTATAACTATTGACACTACACTGTGACAAGGGATTTAAAACATAGCATTGGAAATTGATTGTGTTGAAGCATTTCCAATAGATACTTATAGATTTTTGTTTTCATTTCATAGAAATCTGACAACGAGGCTGCTTCCAACATTCCCGAAACCCCGAGCACAACTCAGACGAGCCCCAACCAACCCACACATGGCGCGTCACCCCCAGCGGACGTCCTCAACTCAACATCACAGCAAACCACGTCAGAGAACACGCCGCCGCTGTCAAGCCCATTCCACAGCCATGGCGTACACGCTAAAACTCACAATGCACTCTCCCACCGCCACAAGGACAGTCGGGTCAAAACTCACAACGCACTCCAGAATGTGGACACAAATGTCTCGAAGCAAAGAACAAGGGTGGCGCCATCGCGATCTGTTGGTTCTGGCGGTGGCAAGGCTCCCAGGGCCAAGGCCAAGAGGCTGAAGACTACAGGGCGTTATGCGCCATATTAGAACATTGTTCAATCACTAAGGGAGCGTTCACAATTTACGTCAACCACATTTTGGCACTTTCTGACCCCCCCCCCAACTCGTCAACTTTCGTCGTCTGTTGCTGGCCCCCCACCCCCCTCCCTTCAGGGTTGACCTCGAATGCTCCCTAACTGATATATTAGACCTCTATCTGTGTTCAAGCGTGTTTGGTGAAAAACAGGATGACGGTTATACCAGTACTAGCGTCATAAGTTTATAAAATAAAGATATTTTGTATTAATGTGCAATTAAGCTCTTTGTATGGGTCTGCTAAATCCTAACAGTGTACAATGCATGTTTTTATTCCCCTCTTAATCTTTATTTAATATCAGTTATGTTTAGTAGTGTTCAAATGTTGGAAAGTTAGAATATGTTTATATGTGAAGCGGTGCTAGCGCTACAGTTTGTCTTTATTTGCACTGTATGCAGTGACAGATCAAATACAGCAAGTATTTGTTTTTAATGTGCCATGAACGTATAATGCCGTTAATTGAGATTACTTTTGTAATACAATTTTTTATATTTATTGTATTCAATAGAACAATTCTTTGTTTGAATGTATGTCGCCCGGTTTAGTTTTATTTCAATCTATTCATTGTAATGGGAAAAATAGAAAATAAAAAAAATGACATTATGTCATGTGTGGTTCTGACATAAGAGTAGGACTCTGGCTTTGATCCATTTATTGATTGCTCTCTACATGCTTCAAGCCCTTATATACCAGAGCTCTCTGGACTGTTTAGGTCTGGCAGAGACTGAGAGGCTTGGTGCCTGTAGCTTTATACAGTGAGTAAAGTGTTCTATGACAACGTACGGCGTGAACACTGGCCCGCTGGAGCTGTACGTGTCATACCTGGTCGTCAAACGGGTAGTATCTGACATCAATGTGGCACTTGCTGGTCAGAGTACCACCAGGCTCCCACATCACTTCCCCGTTGTAACGCACAAGTGAACGAAACCACTTGTACCAATCTTGTTCATACATTTTCGCTGCGCCTTTGAAATGTTAATGTTGTTTCACTGCCGCTTTCCAAATGGTTACAGTACAAACGTCGCCTTGGAGACAACTTACTAACCGCTAAAGTGGTTCACAAATAATGACCATAAAGATTTCTGACGGGTTGATGTTCACAAAACGTGTTCATAATAATATAAATAAAAATAATAAGTATAGTAATAAAACCTATACTCAAAATGTGCTAGCGCTGCTCTTCTTTGTTCATAATATACATGGAATAACCGGTAGAATGCTATTTATAAAACTAGATAAAAAGTGTTCAAAGAACACAGGGTCGCTAGAACAGCGTTGACATATGGGCGATTAAGATATTGCATAAGCATGAAGGCAGTAGTTCACACGAAAATTTAGAAATAATGAAATCATTAAAAAAAACTAAACATTGCTCCCTGCAACCTATACTTTTCTTGGCAAATATCCGAAATTGAAAACTCATGATGGCCTCAATGAA
>JAGTTF010002520.1:0-20997 GCA_019095985.1 Streblospio benedicti | reverse complement strand
AACACACTTGCCTATAGCTCCCCACCACCACCTTGATTAGGTGGAATGAAGACCCAAGGCTGTTAAATTCAGTGGGGTTGTTGTTCATGAAGATCACTCTGGCAATGTGATAGACTCCCCTCATCACAGGTAATTGGTAAATGAGAACCGGTCCAACTGACTAAGGATGTCCTAGAAGTTATTCAAGGCTGTGTAGTACACAGCAGCATGTTCTGTGACAGGATATGGCAGAATGTGAAAAGAAAACATATAATTTTCTATATAAGAACCGCATCAGTAAAAAGTGAAAGGCCCTCCAAGAAGGCATATCCTGTTCCTTGTTTGTTTCTCCGATGCCTTCAATCAAAACAATCAGCATCTTTTTTTTTCTTTTTTTTTTTTCTACCATTGTACCTTTCTTCTGGTACTCACCTGCTTTATACACATATTCTGGCACTTTGTACAATGTCAAAAAAGTGTTTTTAGCAGGGTTTATTATCATAGTTTGACCTTGAATGACCGTGGTCTTCATCTAATAACATTGAACTTGATTTCATACTATAGGTGATATCTTAAGCTTCAGTGTGAGTGTATATGATGGCATATGTTGTTTTGTTTCACGTCAGTTTGTATTTCTGCACACTCTATGTCTTTAGAGACACTGATTTTCCACATTTTGATCTGTTTTGAAATGGACCTCATTGTCTTAGTTTTATAGCTAAAGCATTCATATTTTTTTCCCAAGATCTGCCTAATGTTGTATAAATTGTATATTTACCTACAAATAAATAATCCTATCATTGACACTATTTTCATAGTTCTTCAAGTTTATGAAGATCTGAATTTTAGGCATGTGTTAAAATGCATCATAGTTTGACCTTGAATGACCTTGGCCTTCATCCAACAAAATTGAACTTGATTTCATGTTATAAGTGATATTCTAAGCTTCAATTTGAGTGCTCATATATGTTATTCCTTCTTGATTCGACATCAGTTTTTTATTTGCCCTACCCCTAGTTTTTGGGGGTGATTTACAATGGTGCAGTTCTAACAAAACCGCAAATATCTCCCTTACTGCCGGGTTTGGAAATGTCTACCCTCACTAAAATTGTGGCCCATGTGATCCTCCTCTACGAAATTAAAATTAAGGTGATTTTGTGTCCCTTTTATGGATGCAAACAGCCCTTGGCCACTGGAGTATGTGGACCCAATAACATTGCAACTAACATGTATATGTATGTGCAGCCTACATTAACATGTTCAATTTGTGTTTTGTTGTAGAGTAGAAATAATTTGAAACGTTAAGATTATATGATAAATATATTCAGGCCCATTTTAAACAAAAAGCTAATATTTGAATTCGTCTCAAATCATAATGTGTATTTTTATTGCGTGGTTTGAAAATATTGTGTACTTCCAGTCACCCTCTTCAAATGTTTAGATATATAATATACAATAGATTAGAAATGCTCTTATTGCAAAGAATCATATGTTATGTATTAAGAGAAAATGTTACATTATGTACAAGTACAAATGAAACACGATTTCATCTCTCATATTTATTGATAAATTACATAAGTGATATTCATAATTGACCAATACAGTAAAATAGTGATTGAAATAAAAAATTGCTATTTGTCTTGTTACGCCCAGCATTAGCTAGCAACTAAGCATACTATAAATGCTAAGTTTTAGTGTAAATATTTGCTATACTGATATCAGCATTCACAATCTGTCTTCAACACCAAAATAAGGAAACATACTGAAAAAAAGTCACATAAAAGGTAAAGAACCTACGGAGATGATTCTTTCATTGTCTAGAAGTGACGTTTTTGGCGAAACTGAAGCAGGTGGAAGGTTTTATTGAACCATCGTTTATAGACTGTGAAAGAAAGCGCCTCAGTTGATTCTTTTACCTTCCTGTATGATTAATATTGTTTAACCATCAAAAAAGGCATGAAATTGAAATATTCCTACTTATATGTTCTAACAATTGCACCAGAGTAGCTCCAATTATTGATACCTCTGCCATGGATTTGTTAACACAGCAAAATAAAACCCATTTTGGGGGTGCTATGCAGATGCAACAAAATTGAAAAGTTACAATGTTTGAAATATAATGAATGAAAACGTATGTACATTTCTAAACAGAATTAAAAATTTAGTCGTTACAACAAATCAATATAATTTATATAATAATTTAATTTATGGGTGTATATTTACTGCTATATTCAATAATCCACACCTAACAAAGTAGTCATCTGTTTGTTAATTTGAATTTCTAGTCTATGGACTCCTTATTAAAAATCAAAGGTCAATTTACACTATGACGTACAACAGCACTGAGGCCATGTCACACCATGAGTATATGTTACACTTTGTCTCACTTACTGTTTTCTACATCTAAAATGCTTTCTATTATGGTAATTTTTTCTTTGCTTCTAAATTGATTTTCAATCATCACTAATCGCTGTTCTTTTTTTTACAAGGCATAGATCATTTTGCGATTGGTGAGCATCTATAAAATACCACACGTAGTTTCTTCAATTTTTAGGAACAATTTCCAAAGCACGTATTATATATTTGTATATCAGTAAATCTGGTACCACATTTCTAAATCAGGTCCGTTTACACGTTGACATACTATTGCATAGAGGCCGTATTACATACTTGAAGTCTAATTAACTTTTATTCTATTTCTATACTATAACGTTTTCTCTTATGGCCATTGTTTTCTTTTGGTCACAAAGTAGATTTTTAGTCATCTCCATTCTTTATTCCCATGTATGCCGCCCTGAAGTGCGCCGCTGTCCTTTCCGTCAAAAGCTGTCTGCATAGTTGCGAATATTTTATACCTTTGTCTCTTAGGTAGGAAAACTTGGAATCGTGTAAGAGATTATGCTGTGGTATAAAGAATGACCCCAGTTCCTGCTTGTCAAAGGCATTTTCCATCATTTCATAAATGGCAACAGCCCATTCCCAGTCTGTCTTACTTGGCACTTTCTCTCCTGCATTGTCGTAGAAGGCTGCAGCGTAGAGTTTAACAATACACTGTTTTAACATGTAGCCTGTGATACATTCAGAGATAGAGAACAAACTCCAATCATCACAGTTGTATTTATCTCTTGCATTGGCTAGTATAATCTGGGGGCAAACTTCTTTGACAGTCTTTGCCATTCTGTACCCGTTTCTCATGGAAGTTGGCATCTTCTCAAATGCTTCCGCCCAATGTGAAATTCCTACTTCGACGAGGGTTGTCATTCTCTGGAGCTGTCGTCTTCCACTTGGGCACTATCAACGCTGTCATCTCATCAAGAAGGGGTGTTGGCTCGCCCAGCTGAGTCGCCACGTTTTTTTGGCAGGTCTATTGCTGGAACCATGTCAATGCTGATCTTAATGGCCATGTAGACATCATCACTCCAGATTACCCACAGCGGGTGATCGTGCGGTTTCCTGCTGTTATGTCTTTATGTGTCAATCGCTGTATATTTTTTATATTTGGCCCAAAGCTCTTCTTTGGCTAGCACCTCAGAGAGAGCAGCACTACTGTAGTGATGATACAGCAGTGCGGGACAGATAGTGATCTCTGTCAAGAACTCTCTTTAAGTGTTCCCTATATTCTGGTTTACACCTCAGTTTTACAAATTCTTTTAGAACTGTTAAACCTGGGTCATCTGGGTCATCTGGACTTTGAGGTTCCTCAAACATCTCAAACTTTATGTTGTTCATTACAGATAGAGCATCCATTTCATTTGTGGCTATCACTTTACATTTCTCTTTCTCACTTCCTGAGAGACGGAAGGAGCAGGACATCAGTAGATCAGTAGTTGAAACCTCCTTCAGCACTTCCTCAATAAACTCAGAGAGTGTCCACTATTTTTTACTGTGATCAACATAGGTAAGTTTTTGTAGGGGAAGAGAGCCATGCCCTTTTCAAGTCAGCAAAGGTCAGTCTTATTTTATTTCCAGTGTAAAATTCATCTAGATGTTCATTGCAGAACCATTCACATTCTTTGAAATCCTGCGGGAGCTTTGATGTGTCTAGTGTGTCTGCTGCCAACATGGATTTTGACAGATACTCCTTTGTCAGATTTACATTGTTATGCCAGTTTGCTAATTTCATTAGTATCTTCCAATCTTCACTGCTTAAATGATTTACACTTATTTCCCAAAGTAGTCTAAACACCTCCTCATGAGGCACAGTCCACATGATGGGAAGAAAGTTGAATTTGTCCCTGACACTGACATCAGCACCCTTTTTGAAGGAGGAGGCTGGTGGTGTGGACACAGCCAGCATCTTGCCCCGCAAGGTGGAGGGGTGTTTGCTGATTGATGTCCATGGAGTTGATGTTGAGATGTTTATCTAATGTGTCCATGATAGAGTGGATATCCTCTGTTTTTTTCGAAGTGCATTTCTTGTTATTAATTGCATTTGTTAGTGTATGGATGAGGCCTTGATGCTTATTGTTAACAATATGAAAGTCAATATCATAGTATTCTAGTTTCAATATCAACTCGTAGTCCAATTTTTCTACGGCTTTTGACAGTACAGAATCTCCATAAATATTTCTTATGGAAAGATCAGCCCTACTTTCTAGCAGCATATGTATGACAGCCTCATTAGGTGCGCCCTAATTTTCCGATGCCTGTTATAATAGGTGTTTCTCCCATGTTATTTACAACATTTAACTTACAATTGTTGTTGATCAACAAGCTTGTCATCGTTTTATCATCATTTTCTATGGCATAATGTAATGGGGAGTTTCCAAGTATATCCTGTGCATCAATATTTATACCATGATCAATAAGAATTTGGACAACGTCATAGTGCTGTTTTCTACAGCTTTGTGAAAGGCACATTTCTCATCTTTGTCAGGTAGCTCAGGATTGGCTTTCTTGCTGAGTAGCATTGATACAATCTCTGTATGACCAAATCCGCATGCTATTGAGATGGGTGTGACACAATCGTTATCGGTGTGGTCAATATTAACACTCTCTATGTCGGCAAGGATTGTTGCTGCATCAAGCTGTCCCCATTCACAGGCAACATAAAGGGACATTTTCCTTCTATATTTGACTTATTCACATCACACCCTTTCTCAATTAATATCTTCATCAGATCTGAATTATTATGTAATGCACACTCAGCTAATGGTGTCATACCTGTATAGTCCTTCTGGTCCATGTTTCCACCATTATCAAGGGAGTACATCTAACTGACTGGGGGTCACCATCAGTCCCCCTGGCAGCATACCAACAGGTGGAGGGAGACTGTCCTCGCTCATCCGCCGAGTTCACAATGGCTTCATGCTGTATAAGATATATCATACATTGTATATGTTTCTCCCTCCCTTACCCTGTGCCCTCGTCCCTGCTGTTTTATCATCTTACCGGTTTCCCATCCTTGCTCAGGCTGTACCTGCCCACGACCCCTCGATCATCTTCTCGATGGAGTTATCCTTCCCCTGGCACAGCATGTGGAGGGTCCGTGCGTCCGCGGTGACCTGGCTTGTTGACCTTTGCCCCACGGCTAACCAGGGCACGCAGGATGGCGACATCGGGTGAGTAACTACAGCATGTAACATGGAGTGCAGTGTATTCTGGTCTCAGCTCCATGTCGATGTTGGCCGTGGCATTTATGACACATATCACCATTTCTGTATTGCAGTGACCTATATAGATATCCAGCACACACACACTCATTTAGTGTGATAATACCCTGCTGCACTAGCAACTCCGTGATGCTGTTATGTTTGCTGTATAATGCGGCTCTGAAGTAGACCTTTCTCTCCTCCACATCTTCCTCGAAGTCGTGTGTGTGCGTGCGACTTTACATATGGTAAGTCTCCGAGGGAGACATGCCAGCATCAATTCTCTATTGTACTTTGGTGTCTCTACCAGCCACAATCTCCTGCATCACTGATGGCTGTTTAAAGTCACATGCCGCATTCAACCTTCCATCCCAGTCCACATCCAGCCCAGCATCCCTGTTCTCACAGATTACCCTCCTCACGTACTCATGGTCGCCATACCGACAGGCCCAATACAGCTGATCCTCTATCTTCACCCGCCCAGATTCCTGGATCAGCTTCACTGTCTCTTCATGCTTCCCCACATAAGCTGCCCTTAGCATCACTGGCCACCTCACCATCCCTATTATCCTTGCCTGAGGCGAGGTGCCGCCTGATGTATGCCGTATCTCCGAGCACGGCCGCTGCACGCAATCTGATTACGTGACGCTGCCTCTGAAATGTGGAAATTGGGGATACAATATGGCTCACATTGTTTTGGTGCATGGAAAAAGAGAGGATTGTTGCTGTAATTATAACAAAACTAAGTTAAGAACGTAAGTCATCCAGTGCACAGGAATTGTGGCATTCCTGTAAGTTTCAAATTAGCAATAATAAGTTACACTGGATTAGGTGCAGTTCCCCTCGGTTTACACACACTTGTAGAGTTGTTTATATTCATTAGTAAGGCCAATGTAGGATTAAGGAACCAGTGCACTTCAGTGCCGGGTAGGAGCTATTAGAGCTCACTTCTGGTCACAACTGGTCGGGCAGTAGGGCTGGCACCCTTTCCTCGGAGAAAGGCCCCTCAATAACTATCTTCTCTGGGACTGACCTGTGGTTAGGCTCTATTCAACGTAGCATCCCTAGTTCAGGTGTGTGGCAGTTGTCTTCATTGACACTCGTGGCACTGTGCATGTCAGCATCAGTGCAAAGTCCCTGTACAGATCAGGGCCCTTCGTGAAACCTGGTGATCGCAGGCCATTTGTCTAACATAAGCAGACACTGTAACATCGAATCAGTCAACTAACAAACACAACGAGGAGTACAAGGGGGTTGGTGACAAGACCTGGTTTCAACAAGGCGGGTCCACCCGTGAGAGTTGTGCTGAGGACTGCGTCTGTGACGACCCTGTAGGCGCGTGGCCGAATTTGTTCACAGATTGGTGCCGTGACCAGAATCTTGCAAGGGTACACGTGAGCAGTGTATCACGGAGATTCTGCCAACATGTCGGAAAGTGGTCACAAGTGTGGTGAGACGCCTGAGAGAACACTGTCAATGCTGTTGAGGCAAGCAGACGTGGTTCGGGGTGTCTTCACGTCCGCACAGAAGGCTTTAGGCCACAAAACTCCAGTAATTCCCGCAGAATGCAACTCACATAATGCAAACACAGGCACTGATGATAAACTCCCTGACTCCCCGAAGATCCCCGTACGCGAGGGTCTGGGGAGCGGTAACCAACATTGCGAATCAGACAACACAGTATCGGTTCGGAGCGATCTGCAGCAGCGGTGGCACTGAGAAGTCTGGAGCGAGGCAAGCAATCGCAGCGACCTATCAAGCGTAGCCACGCTCAAGAGTCTTTCATTTTCCAGAACATGACAGGCAGAGTGGTGACTGTTGACAGCCGTTAACCACCCCCATGCCTATAGGAGAAAATGTAGACGCGAGAGTGCATAAACCAGCTGCTGAGTATGCGAGATACTATGTCTCGGAAGATGATAGTAGACGCATTGCAAAAGTTGGAAGATGACGATGACGAGGGGACATTGTTATTTCCCCCCTGGAAACCGATGGCGAGTGATGAATTTTCCTTTCTCCCACAATGGGAAAGGGAGGACTTCACCTGTTATCAGGCTATAGAACGGACTCCCTGAGGGTGGAGGAACGCGAGGTGGGAGGGCGGAATAGAATCCCATGATGGGGTTTCCTTTGGGAAGCACCCACCTGGTCATTCCCCATTCACGGAGAAAACCGCTTTTGTTTCTCTCGGCGCATACAATGCGAGGGTTCTGCAGCGGATGAGCTTTGCGGGGACACTGCAGTCTGCCCCAACAAAAAGCTAGGGTTCCACCGGCAACATGCGGCCCATGTCAAACAAGGGAGAAGGTCACGGGTTAACCAAACCCACGGGCACAAGACCACCAAGGCTACTCGTGAACGGAGATGGAGCCCATTTCAGGTCGGCAGGGCAGCTCATTTCAAATTGGCATTCATGCAATTGGGTGGGGAATGCTGAATTAAAGTGGTCTTTCCTGTGTCAACTGGGAGACAGCCAGGCCATCATGAACCTCGCAGTGGAGTGGGTTCTGTATTTATGTCCTGTCTGCAACTTTTCTCCTGGCAAACACATAGGCTTGGCCACACAGTGGTTGCCAGATCAACGGGCCAATGCATATCACCTGTCACTAGACACGTTGGAGATGCTTATGCAAAACCGTGCATACATTTGAGCTATGAACGGAAGGCCATTCCAGTGTGGAACAAACCCCATGGGAGGGTTTTCTGAGGAGGCCATCGTGCCAGGTCAAGAGGTTGCACAAGCTGAGCTGTGGAGGCTAACAACGAGGTTGCTTACCAGCTGGGAGACAGAGCGCCTTCGGGTACGCGGCTTTGTCGGCGACTTGGGATGAGCTGACAACAGGTAGTGAGGCCGAAGCAGTGTGAACGGAACGACAATCTGAGCTACGACGCCAGAAGAGAAAGGACCAGACTGCAGTTCAATGCCTCTGGACACCCAAAAGATTATGGGGCCCAGTATCCAGAAAACAGGTCCATCAAACGAGGCGGGAGAAGTCTTTTCCCACGAAAACGGAACAAAACAGACGGCAAGCCCCGACCCAGGATGCACTGCAAGCACTGCATGTGGAGGTGTCCTGGATAGAGGCAGAAGTTGAAAGAAATCGACTGGAGATGCGTGTAGCGAGCTAACAGCAGTGAGCAACGCCGGAGATGAGTGCCTGCACGTGACCCTGCGCTTTCCACACCGGGGATCTTGCAAGAATGGGGTACCCCGACACGATTGCAGACAGCGACCTGGCTTGTCGCATCCGTCACCCAACGCAGCGAGCGGGAATGGAGGCTGCGGATGGAGGTGAGTCGCAGTCAAACATACTCAGGCTGTTTTTGTTAGCAAGGCAGACTGAGAACTCCTTGATGCGTCGCTTCTGCCAGACATCCTGGGTTGATGCCTTGGAAGACTATCAGCAAGAAGAAGCGGGATGGAGATCCTAGTTAGAGGCTAATAGACGGCGATGCCGCTGCCGCGAACAGTGGCGCAGGGGTGGAGCAAGATGTGTTCTCATCTTTGGATGACGATTTCACCCCCCACTGTGCCTACCAGCGTGTCTTTCAAAGACTGGATAAAGTTTCCACAAGTTCAGCCAGCTTGACAGGAACCACACATGGCCGGATTTTATCCACAAATCGTGGAGTTGATGAACAGCTACCGTACCCCCTCTGAAGAGTGGGCAGGGTGACTGGTGGACAGATTAGCAGGGAAAGCAGAAGGGGCATTGCTGAACTTAACTATAAGAACGAAATGATTGGAAAAGCAGCTCATGGCGACCCTCAATGCTCATTTTCCATGTGGAACATGAGATGAGAGTTGCTGAAGAAGAGCTCCTTGCCCAGAAGCAAGGCAGCAAAGAGTCTGTTAAAGACTTCATTGCTGGCGCTCAACTCCTGGCCAAAAAAGCGTTTGGCAGTGATCAGATGAAACGACCATCATGAAGCTGCTAGTAATGGGGTTGTACTTGTCATCGCTACGGCGTACATACGGCGAGGTCGCGTTGTACCCTGACCTGGGTCTCGCCGTCCTCATCCAGAAACTAGTCCCGCAGAGAGAGCCGGGATGATCCAGCAAAGCACTCCGCAAACGTCATCCGTGAAAGGCCAACGTCAGCAAACCGCAGCAGCCTTCCACCAAGAGCATTGTGAAAGAGGTGCCAGCTGTGCAAGCAGCAGCAGGAGTTACAGGGGAGCCAGTGGTGGTTGCGCCTCCAACCCCTAGCCAGGGGGGCGTGGGGTTAAAATTCTCCCAGTCGCAGCTCAACCCGCTGGACGAGGTGGGAAGTGGTGCAAGAAAGGGAGCGGAGGAGGACCGCCCCGGGTGGTGGGAAGGGTGATGACAGGGGTCGCCAGGAAGCCAGCCCCGTGTGCTGTACTGTGGGGTAGTAGGGCATCCGCATTTCTACTGCCCCCAAGCAACCCTTGAAGAAAGAAGAAAAAATGGCTACAAATCTCCCAGATAGCCCGCGAAAAATGATTCGCGGCAAAGGAGCCGGGAAACTTATGAGCAAGGGCACCGAGTCATGGGTTGTCCTTGCCGTGAGTGATACATGCGACACAAGAACTCTGCGAGCTTCTACCGATGTTGAGGAGTGATCGTTTACAATGAAGATAAAATGTTTGGATTCCATGAGCAGACTCATTACTACAACCGCCTATTGATTCCCCTGGATGAGGTGCCTTGCAGTTGCACCAAACGACATACGGAGTTGCAAGTGAGTGTCGCCCAAGGGTCTGTCCCGCAAGAGTCATCCATGCGGGAGGGACAGCGGAGGGATGGCGTTGCAACCCACATCATGCTGCGATGCGATGGCGTTCCCTTTCACCGCCATTATCAACGATGCTTCCTCCCGAGGTCCCGCTTTGCAACTGGGCGCGGCCCGGGGTGGATCAGATGATGCTTATCTTCCTGTAAATCCGGGTGGCAGCTGTTTCCCGGAATGCAAGCCAGAAAAAGTACAACGAACGTTGCATGATGCAACGGTGGATTCATAATGCGGTCGGGTAAACTAGGCAAGCAAAGGCCAGACATGGACAAAACCCCTTACTTATGGAGTCCATTAGCAGAGCATCTACAAGGGGCGAGGCGGTCCTGGCTGATTCTCGAAAGCCCAACGAGGCCCCGTTGAGGAAGTGGGGATCCCATGGCTCGAGTAATACAGACGCATCAACAAGATAGTACGACCAAGGTGGCAGGGTCACTATGTTGCACGATCCCGTGGCACAGCCACAGGAACTCCACAAGGGGGGTGATGTATCGATGCCAACAAAATGATAAAAAAAGGACAACAGAGGCGTTCACAGAGCTAACTGCTCTGTCGGAGACTGGCCTGTTATTCAGCTGTCGTGTTGACCTTTGGGGGGGTCAAAGTCATAACTTGTCTGGATACAGGTGCCGTTCATAGCTTAGTTATATCAAGTCGGCGTGTACCATAAGATGAAGGACCACCTGCTGGCACCCACTCCTACGACCCTCTCATTGCAAGGGGGCTGGGAGAGTTGCTGGACCCCTGAAGGAACCTGTCATCTGGACATCACCATTGATGGAGAGTCCCTCCTAACAGAAGTCTGCATTGGGAAGTTATAATCATGAGACCTGCATGGCATGGACTGGATATGTAGCTATGGACTTGGTGGACTGCAAAGCACGCATGATCAAGATAGGCCTACACAAGTTGGAACTCAGTAGGAGGCTGTCGGTGAGAAGTAATGACCTGGTGAGCTTGGACAAAACCGTGCGCATTCGACCACTAGGAGTTCAACGTATTGCCTGCCACGTTCGCGGTTCCCCAAGCTTAGGCCGCAAAGTCCTTGTGGATGGGGTTATTCAGCTGGCCAACCAGCTCTACATGATACCCTCATTGAAAGTGGTCTGCGGCGATGGCAGCATCCCTCTGACGATTGAGAACCAGGGCACTTCATATCAAGAAGTAAAGCAGGGCTCGTAGAAAACCTAATTCACTGGCGAACAAATTTGCAGGATCCTGCACAGTATGCAAAACCTAATATTTTTCAATTCTTAACAAGCACAGGACACATTCAACGCAGAGCCCCTCTGTTCCGACAAGGTGTATTTCTCGACTGGAAAGATCTGCCGTGCGGCTCCTGGCACACAACAAGCGAACAACCTAAATCCCTAGTGAACAAATTCACAGACTCCTGCATTTTATACAAAACCCTAATATTTTCAGTTCTCAACAAGCACTGGACACATTCAACGAAGAGCCCCTCTGCTCTAGCAGTGTACATTCCTCGACTGGGTAGACCTGCTGTGCGGCTCCTCCCACACACCAGACGAGACCCCCACATCTAAGTACCACCTTTCTATCTAGACATGGAATCCGAGCTGAGAATTCTACAAAAATACATCCAGCCTCCAAGGAGACCTGGATGACACCATCCCCAAAGCTCGCACAGACGACAAAATCATTTCCCCGCAACCCCACCTGAACAGCCCTTCGATCCGGCGATATGACCACCATCACCAACTGTGACTTGGACAGTAAAAAAACTTACACAGCACGCCCAAACAGACCTCAGCCTCGCCGAAAACAATGACCGACCCACGCCCATCACAACGACATCAACACCACCAGTAACAACCAAAGGCGCCACATCGATGCTCACAATCATGTCCACACAGCAGGGGAAACACCCCCCAGCCGACATCACCAGCACCGACATCCCCGCGGCAATACCGGCCGACCAGCAACCAACGCCCAAGGACAGTCCTTGCCACGAGGCCCGGCCGCCAGCTGGACCCATCCCACAATACTAATGGCCATCAAGCCACCAACTCATCAACAAACTGGGTAATGATTGATTCCCCAGATGCCCCAACACCGGCCAGCACTCTCAAGTTGCACTCACTGACATCGCCGCCGACCATACAACGCCGCCAGCCAGCAGCTAATAGGCTAAACAAAAAAATCTCAGCACAATGTTTGACAGCGCCACACAAGATGACGACGATGGCAATCGTCGCACGCACGCACCTGGTGCAACCAGTGCTAACCCCCTACCGCCAGTATTCCTTCTAATGACTGCCACCAGCCCCTGTGATTACACAAGGAAACAAATCGCGAGCTAGAAATGCTGGACGCAATAGAGGCACTGCAAAAACAGGTGCATTTGTTTTCTTTCAAAGCCACGCCATGCACCACCACCCCTTGCATCACGCACCAGACCCCATCATCCACACCGCCCAGACAGAGATCACACTCTCCCAGATGCAACACCTTACCATTCACTCCCCATGACGTCTCCGACATGGTGCAGCAAATGCTGGATGCCTTCACAGACGGCCAGCGGCGGCAACTTACCAACCTGCATGCCGACTTCAAAAAGACACTCACAGACACGACATCACAGCTAGTCTCATAATTTCACGGTCAAATGGACCACCTGCGAGAAAGAGTAAAAGATCTAGGCCACATCCTAGCAAGTCAACAACAAAAAAATAGTCAACCAACGACTCTCAAATACATAACCTGAGCGCATCTCCAATCAATCCATGCAGATCACACCAACCAACTAAAATCACTACAACAAAATCTATCCTCCATATCCAACCAAATGACCAACATACAGGCAGCCAACAACGCCCGCATGGCCACCCTCCGGCAGCAGGTCCAAGACATGGCACCGCAAATCTGCGGCATCCATCACACGACAACAGGACGAAAACTTCCCATGCATGTGCCAAATCCTGGCGAACAACAACAACAACAACGGCTCGAACAACAATCACCGCCACCTACATGCCGTACACAACCACCACGCGGCACAGTGCTTTACACGCCCCCACAGACCGACAGCCCAGCAAAAACAACCCATCTTCCCCACAACAACAACCGTTGCTGGACCCACCACCGCGTCACGGCCCTGCCGCAAAACAACGGCCTCAACCAACAAATCACATTACAGGTCACCATCACACTGCCCAGAACGTCACCATCACGTCACCACCGATCCCAGCTACCTGCTGTCTGGCAAAACTAACAGACCTCATTGACAAAATGTCCACAAAAACCACCAACACCCACTGCAATGCACCACGAGTCTCAGCGCCCACGTTCAATGGTACCCAGGACTCGAGCTTTGAGACATGGAGATCCAGTCTGTTCACCTACCTCCAATGGCCACCAGTCAACCCCAACGACTGGCCTTCTACCAACCGTCCTACAGGACTACGCAAAAAAGTACATTTCAACAGCATGCCAACCCACAAAAAAGCACACGATCTGGCCATCACTAACCTGGCTAAAGCCTTCTCCATGACACACCAACCACCAACTGCAAGATCTCGCGCTCCAATGCAAACAAAGGCGCCACAGAACCCGTCAAGGGACTACGACCTGGAAATCACATGCATGCTTCAGGAATGCAATATCACCGACACAGACAGCTCAACATCTACATCCAAAACCTGCCCTACGACATCGCACAGCGTGTCCTGCTCATGCTGCCCACAAGCCTTCACCAGGCCCAAGTATGTGCCAAAACTGTCGAACACAGCATGGCGCTCGGTAATGGCCATCAACCACCAACGTCAACAAAAGAGGCCCTGATGCTGGCGACAACTGATCAAGATACAACACGCATAATAACCCACGCTACCAGGAACCAGTCCGACCAGGCGACCCGACTGGCGCCAATCATGTGATAGGCCACGACGCCTCATACAACAACCACCACAGCATCAGTCCGCGACCGTCAAATCCCCCCTACAGGCAACGCAGCACCAGCGACCAATGCCGTGACAGGTTCAGCCGATCGCCTTCCTATATCCAGGAACCAATAGAGACAGATTCAGACAGTCACCTACAGCATACAACCAAGTGAACATCTTACAAGACGACAACCCCGACAAAAAACCTAGAACACGTACCAGGCTCGATACTACCCCTATCATACGCAACGGACACCTCCCACACAATAGCCTCCACAACCATAAACAATAGCAGCCTGGTACATATCACTACACCATCCCTTCAAAGTACAACCGCCCTCCTAGAAACAGGCAGCTCCATCAATTGCATCAGCCTAGCATCCCTCAAAACCCTATACCCCAAAAATTACACACTACTCCCATCATCCCGTTCCTTTAAAAGCGGTCTCGGCGGACACAGTCACAACAATCCACAAGACACCACTGTCCTTCTACCTCGCGGACGTTATGGTCACCTCGCTATTCACGTTTTCATAACAACCAACTTCAACTTCATTCTTGGTACTCCCTTCATGAAAAATAATGAAGTGCTCTTGGACCTCGTCAACAGCACCATCAAAATGTCTGCACCCACATGTGATGTGTACACAAATGACAACCTACAACTAGAACCCCAATCTACAGCGATCATCGTCGGACACCTACCCTCATACGATCTTACAATCAGGGCTTCATGGCAAATCCAACCGCACACTGTACAACACGTCATCCCACATCATCCTAACCAACTCTACCAAACAGGCCTCACAAGTACCGTCATCCTATGCAACACCACCCGCCATCCCGTTAACATTACCAAAAGGATCGCTAATAGCTATTTTTCTACATACATCCCAAAAAAGGGGAGGCCTAGTCGCCCCATTACTCAATCTGCTCAAAAAGGACACCAAATGGCTCTGGTCCCCGCCTGCACGGACAGCTTCAATGCGCTCAAAAATGCCATCGCCTCCAGACCATTGCTACACTACGCCCGATCATACCCCCTGCACAGCTCCGACATATGACTTCCTGACGGCCCAACAAGAAGATGAAAACTGCCAAGACCTCACCAACTACCTCGAAAGCCACCAACTACCACCCACTTCTAAACACCGCCAATGCGTACACGCCAAATCAAACTCCCATTGTCTACTTGGCACCCCACCCCACGGATCTTGTCCAGATTAAGCGGACCCAAATAAAATGCATTTTTTAGACATTGAAAAATATTTAGGAACCACATTTTTGCACTCTATATCATATCGGCTGGTGGCACCAGCCTCTATGAAAATCAAATAGCAAGTTTGAAAACGTATAGCTATTGAGCTCTTGATATTCAGGGTGCATTTTTGTCTCTATATAGAAACATTGTGGTTTCATTATTCTTTGATGTATTGAACTAGTACATTGCACTACGCATAGACTAAAATCCATCATTTGTAACATAATCACGGAAATGTTTTTGATACTTGCCATCCATTTTGTACGGTTTTTGCAGAGAGCTTATTTTTACGTCCTTCCACTTCATATAGCGGTTGGAAGTTCATCAGCGATGTAATTTAAATGGGTATTTTTGCGGATGTAACTGTCAGTTGATTCGAACTTTTCCATTGTTGACATAGAAAAATAATCCTTTAGTAGCTCATATGATTTTCATCCGAACGATTTCACATTAACAGTACATATTCTGAAGACTGTCTAGTTTCTTATTTTCACCATAATAAATAAAAAAATATATAGCAACAAGTCCGATTTGGACAAAATCCAGTAATAGTCAATTCATTTGACAGGTAACGCCGAACGCTGATTGTTAGATATGGCGATGCATGTGATTAATGGTCCACCCCTGCAGAAGACACATGAAGGCGACATGGGAATCTACACGACTTGATGGGAGATCAATGCAGCGCAGTTTTGGAGGCCCACAAGTTCCAGGACAGTCAATCCAGAAAACAGACAATCTAGAAGTGGATCCCTACCCGGGGATCTACTCCCTGTGTGTGGCAGATGAATCAGGAGCTCGAGGGACTGTAAAGCAGTGGCTTGCACCCAAGCTGCCCAGCCCCGAAGACCCTGCGACCACTCTTGCAGAGCAACTGCCACGACACCCTGCTAAGTTGTCGGGTTGCCTCATGGTGGATCAGCTTGTTGTGCAAAGCTCCAGAAGCCACTGCCCTCAGCCTCGCCCAATGGGAGGTTGAGATGTACAAGGATCTCGCCACCAGAGAACCTGTGACATGGACAAACTGTTTCCCATGACAAGCAGAACGTCACCAAGACCTGCACCATCACGTCCGAGCTCTGCGCCTTTGTGGACAAGTTTTGGGACCTTAATCTGAGTAAAACAAGGGGTCCACAAACCCGCATGTGTATCGCGGGCAGGAGCAACTTGAGCACAAGGCAGAGGATCTCTATGGCACCCTACACACCTGTGGTAGAGACCAGCAACCTCACTCAGATGGGAAGAGAGATGAGCCACCAAATGGGGTATCAAGCCGTGGGGAGGGACACAGAGCCCCGTGACCTGGGCCCCGTCAATAAGTCGGTCGCCAGCAGCAACCTGAGTTGCTCAAGCTCAAATATGAGTTTGAGTGAAGGGGCCTGAGCCCGCAAGTAGCGAGACAAGTAGGCGGCCAGGTGGGGATGGGGGCTAAGTCTTGCACGGATTGGACGAGTCCATTTGCGATGGAGTCAAGGAGATCGTCAGTGCTCGAAGGCGGCCCGAGCCCAGCAACACGGGGCCGCAGCGTAGCGAAAAACCTGGTAGCTGGAATACCAGGGTCATCAGGGATTATCCTCACAGGTGTCAGATCAGCTGCCAGATTGGCTCCCTAGGTGTTGAGCTTGTCAGTTCAAAGGTGATCCGCCCTACAGTGGTCTGTCACGCTGCTGGCTATCTGTGCTCTACATGGCACACCAGAATTGTAGCCGGCAGCATTTTCATCCCTCCATTTCCTGTCCCTTTCTTTAAAACGATAATGGGTGGCTTGCCACATCCGCCTCCCCTTGTTATTTTTTATCCAGTCTCAAGTCGCGGAAGAACATTTCCCCACCTTATTTCTAACGGTGTCCACGAGGCGTTTTTGCCACTGTACAACAACGTGAGGCACATGGTTGCCCTTTTACTCACGAAAACTGATTACAGGTGTTGTGCAACAACTTAAAACCAGGTAGATGGTGGGGGCGTCGTTTTGAAATGTTTGTATTTTCAGGTGCTATGGCCGCCCAATTCCACGGGGTTGATTTTCATCAGTGGACTTCTACGTGTCCTCCCACCAGTCTCGTTGGTCGCGGACGCCGCCAGGGCAGTGCCACCCGTGCAGTCAACTCACTTTGGATATTGTTTATTGTGTTTTAATGTTTTGTCATGTAAGTTCCCATGCGAATGTGTCTCCCCTAAAAGCGGAGTGATGCAGTCTCATGTGATCTGGGGAGCATGTAACAAAACTAAGTTAAGAACGTAAGTCATTCAGTGTACAGGAATTGTAGCATTCATGTAAGTTTAAAGTAGGCAATAATAAGTTGCACTGGATTAGGTGCAGTTCTCCTCTGTCGCACACGTTGTAGAGTTGTTCATATTCATTAGTAAGGCCACTGTAGGATTAGGGAACCAGTGCACTTCAGTACTGGGTAAGAGCTTTTAGAGCTCAGTTCTACCTTATTAACTGGTCGGGTAGTAGGGCTGGCAACCTTTTTCCGAGAGAAAAGGCCCTCAACAAATATCTTCTCTGAGCCTAATCTGTGGTTAGGCTCTATTCAACGCAGCACCCGGGTTCAGTGTGGCAGTTGTCTTCGCTGGACACTTTCGAGGCGCCGTGCGTGTCAGCATCAGTGCAAAGTCAATGTACACATCAGGGCCCTTTGTGGAACCTGGTGATCGCAGGCAATTTGTGTAACGTAAGCAGACACTGTAACATAGAATCAGTCAACTAACAACACAACGAGGAGTACAAGAGCGTTGGTGACAAGCCCCTGGTTTCAATAAGGCGGGTCCACCCGTGAGGGTGCTCTTGTGCGGCGTGAGGCGGAGCTGTGCCAAAGACTGTCTCAGGGACGGCCCCAGTATCGTGCAGCCGAATTTGTTCACATAATGAGCATCATGGGGTGGGCATAAAAAACAATCAGGCACACATAGTGTATGGTACATATCAAACTGATGCACATTGAAAATAGAGACAAGTCAGTTATAGGTTTTCCAACACAAATTGTAAGAGAATCATTACAGACATCACCTACATTTACGGGCCACATGAGCTGCTGCTGCTCTACTCACCAGGTGGCGTGCTTCTGTAGTTGGTCGCCTCTGCTACAAACTCGAATCCGCGGGCGAGCTGCACATGGCGGCAGGTTATGCGGTTGAAAGCATGTCCACCCATGGGTCATCCGAGGGTTCCCAGCCGCAAACTTCCCAGTCACACCAGTAACACCGCACACTGTCTAACTTGCCTGTTGAGGGGAGATGGTCATGTTTTTAGGTCAGAGAGGTATAAAATTAAATCACAAAAACAACTTAAATATATATTCTGGTGCCAAGATATGTAAGGCCGTAAAAAAAAAAGAAAATATCTTATTATATATCTTCTGTAATACTAGCATTCTGTTTTTAATTTATATGAATCCTTTATGAAAATTATTGACTCATTTAGGACTTCATTTCCATTTTTATACAGATGATACTCAAATCTATATTTCATTCAATACCGATGAATCGGACAATCTGCAGTGAGTCGTGTTGAAAATGTTGTTACTCTTGAAAAGAATGAATGAATTCAAAGGTCTCGTGTCTGAATGATATGAAGATAAAACTGAGGTCTTGCTAATTGATTCAAAGTTAAATCATAGCAGTCTGAACATTCCATCTGGAAACATTGGTGATGCTTTCGCTCATATTTGAAGTGAAGCTTCCATCTAGTTTTTATGAGGGCAGTTAGTAAATGTGCAACCTTCCTCTGCTTTATTGCATAAGGGGCCCTCATTTTACAATTTGCTGGGGGGGTCAGGCAGATTTTTGAAATTTCCGAGAAGGATAGTCCGACCCCCCATTGTATTACAAAATGAAAGTTCGACCCCCCCAGTAATAGAGAAATGCAAAGTATGACCCTCCCCAATCCGCTCAAGTGAAAGTCATTGAAGTTCATATTTTTTCAATATCCTGGAAGTCATTAATTTTGTAAAGATTCATTGAAAATTTGAAATTAGTAAAATATCTTGAATTTTGGTTAAACTGGTAATTTGAATACTGTTTGACTAGAAAAAAAATTCTGTTATATTTGGCACCTTGATATCTTCCAAAGTCTAATTTTTTGTCACTTTGCGAGAGAGCCACACACTACATAATATGGTAACAATTCTATTTCTGTAGATGTGTGTAAAAAGAATAGAACTCAATTATTTATATACTACTGTAATCTTTGATCTTCTTTACATAGGCCCTCTATTGAGATGAAACTAGGTATCTACATTGTACCCGTGAAAAAATTTCTTGGAAAAAATTAAAATTTGAAACAAATCTTGAAAAGTCATTGAATTTTATGGGATTCAAAAGATGAATTTTGGAATGACTGTAACTTTATTTCAGATTCTAATTCAGATTCATACTTATTTTAATATCAATACACAGTTCCTTATACCTGCTTTTATAATCCAGAGTCCTAAATATATTTTATTTTAAAAATTTCTAGTTATTCAGTTTAACGTTTTGACAAAAAATGTCCTCTGAGAAACTCTGAGTCAGGGGTTTGACCGATGAACAATCCCTCCAATATATTGGAGGCAGTTGCTCATATGTAGTTATAGTCCTGTTGTAGCATAATCATGTGTGACTTTATGTCTTTATGATCATTAAATAATGCTGGTATAATAAACAAAGTAGAAATAAGTATGAGATACTTGGACTGAATAGCACTTAAATTTGTCAATTAACATTTGTCGATAAAACCTTTCTTTGTTTTGCAAGTTTCATGTGACTATGCTTGCGCTTCTTTCTTTTCAACTCAAAACCAAAAGTATGACCCCCAATGGTCTTCAATTTGTGACCCCCTATGACTTCAATTTTTGAAAGTATGACCAAATTTCCAATATCTGCCTGACCCCCCTCCCCCAGCAAATTGTAAATGACTGTACCCCTGAGTGGTCGGGACTCCAAACAATCAGAGGTCACTTTTTTACACAAACTTCGCCTACGTGGTTTGAACATGCTTATAGATAGTCAAATGTGCTGGGACTAATTTTTTTTCAATTAGCTTGCAAAGGTTTTTGGCTTTGAAAATTTTAAAAGTTCCCGTTTTCAAAATTTTTAAAAAAGTCAAATTATACCGTATTTCCCCAATTTCTTCTTGGGGGAAAAATTTGCCAGCTCAAAAGGGAACGTTTTCCTTAAATAAAAAATTGTATAATTATTTAAAACATTAAAAATCTGAAAAATTTTACTTTAATTTTATATGAAAATGACCCGGTGGGGGTGCCATTTTAACATTTTTAAACAGTGAAACTTATTTTCATACTTTGTAAAAGCTTTGAAAAGTCTTTGCTTTTTGAATTAGAGGGGGGGTTTGGGGGAAAAAAAAAAAAATTTTATGTGTAAAAGGCCCAAAAATCCCCCTGCACATAGTCCTTTTTTAAGGTATTTTGCCCTCCCCTTTTACTAAAAATAAATTTGGGTTTGGTATTTTGAAAATTGAAACTAAATTGCTTTCATTGGGCCCAAAACGATTTCCAAATTTTTTTTTT
>JAGTTF010002504.1:6971-23938 GCA_019095985.1 Streblospio benedicti | reverse complement strand
CTGAGAAGAAAACAGGTGCGGATCTCCAAGCAGGGAAGAGACCGCCAGCCAAGCAAAGCGATGGGACTGGGGGGAAGAGGTGCCTGGGGATGCCATGCCTGCTGGTCAGGACCAGTGACACATGAGAACAGGCTATCAACCGGACTCAGATTTGCAAAAAGTCAGGGTTTACGGGAGCTCTGTGAACTCCGGCACTGAAGGACAAGAAGAAGGTGGTGCCCGCCAGGAAGTGGCAAGGAGACATGTCTGGGACGGTTAAAACGAACCCAGGGTGCATTGAGGACAACAGAAGTAGGGCGAAAAAAAAAAAGCGAGTGTCCCTACAGCGAGTACAAGGGAAAACGGCTTCGAGGAGGGCTCGTTAGAGTGCCTCCGGGCTGCACATCAGCAGGGTGTTTGCGAATGAAGTGGATGCACCTCTGCCGCTTGGAGGAAACGCAGAAGTTCATGGGACGCACAGCAGAGCATGTGTTACTCCTCCAGACCGGGTTGTGACAAAAGAAGGACTTCCGCTGCAATGGCTCCGGAGTGTGACTTCCTACGCCTACAATCTGACACTCGGGACAGCCGAAAAGGTTCTCCTCAAAGTGTTACAAAACAACAGCGCCGATATTCGCAACAAGATTGCAGAAACTGGGCGCGATGGTGCAAAACCATATGAGGCAGCAGTGGAAGGAACTATTGGACGGGGCATTAGTCCCGGCCAAAAGGAACAGCGGGCAGAGTTATGGAGGCGCATTTCCACGCAACAGATCACCGACTGGGAAGTCGAGTTGATCCCCAAAATACAGAGTGCAGTCTGGGAACAAATGACGGACGAGAGCAAGGCGGGAGGCAGCGCGAATGGAGAGGGTGAAACTGCAGTTACGCGCCAGCAACCGACATATGAAGAAAGACCGACCCAGTAACCGCTCGCCTTTTGGGCGGGATGGGAAAAAGGAACGGTCCGCGACTCTTTCGCCACCACGCGAACAGAAGAAATGGGAGCGGGGACACGGCGAGTCCACCTCTCCTTCCGCATCTGGGGGAAAGTCCGGCCCCCCCTAACACCGGCGCACCAAGCGGCGAGGGAATGACACCCCCACCACCACCTTCAAAGCCACGGATACGACGACTTTGAAAATCTCGACTCTTTGAGGGCCGAGGTTACACGACTCAAAGCCGAGCGTGAAGAAGAAAAAAGCGCCTGGATGGGCACGGATGGCGGAGCTGCAGGGATATGGGTCCACCAGCATGGGCGTCAGCCCAATTTTGGGATCGTGCCACATCCACCCCTGTCGGTGCCTCGCAAGGGACCTTGACAGGAGACAGCCAACAGCACGGGGTGCCCGGCCGCGCACAAGCACAACCTCGCACGCCTCGCCGGAGATGACTCCACGCCGACGAGTGGTGGATCGCGAACGTCAGCGAACCCTCTTGTGCGACGCTTCATGCAGACCCCTGTGGGGGCTCTGGACGAATATCGACTAGAAGAAGCCGGTTCGGAAGGAAGAGGAAGCAGCATGTAAATGGCATGCCCCTTCGACGCAAGCGAATCAACGACTAGGTCGCAGAGTTGAACCTCCTCGGAGGATGATGACTTACCGCCGGGCGTCCCGGACAAGTGTGTCCTTCAAGGATTGTATTATCAAAACTTTCACAAGTTCAGCGAGCCCAACTGCAATGAGTCTTGGCCCAACTACGTCCAGCAACTGGTGGAGACCCTCCGGTTATACCGAGTTCCATCCCAAGAGTGAGCGGGATGGCTGGTGGACCGGTTATCAGGAAAAGTGCAGGGACCCTTGTTGAACCTCCCTATTGACGACAGAAAAAACTGGAAAATTCTCTTCGCAACTCTTAATGCTCACTTCCATGTGGAATTTGAGATGAGGGCGGCCGAGGAAGAACTCGCGACTCGGAAGCAGGGCAACAAGAAATCGGGTCCGCCACTTCATCGCTCAACTAATATCCCTGGCGCAAAGGTGTACGGAAGGATAATCACCGCAGAGAGTTGGCCGTGTTGAAACGGCTCGACCTGGGATTGAATTCAGCTTCGCTTCGGCGGATGTACGACAAGGTCATGATGTATCCTGAATCAGATCTAGCCATCTTGACCCAAGAATTGGTCAGGCGCGAAACGCGTGATGACCCGACCAACTACAAGGCGAACATCGTACACCAAAAGGAGGAAGCTAACACAAGAAACCCAACCACCCGTCTACAGAGACTGTGGTGAAGCAGGTGCTCGCGGTGCAAGGTGAGCAGGAGAAGAAGTCGGAATCGGGCAAAGGGACCGAGGCCGCTGCAGCTACGTCGGGTTCACGGCGCGGGAAACCGCAGAACCGGCGTCAGCAACAACGAGGGAATCAGCGCGGGTTAGCAAATGTAGAGTGCTGGCATTGTGGCCAGAAGGGCCACGTCCGCACGGGTTGCTTTCAGGCAACACCCGAACAGATCGCCGAGTGGCAATCGGCATCCTCCAACAACGCAGCCAAGAAGAAGACAGACAGCAACGTCAGCAAGAATCCGGTCCAGAACACGAGTTCTGGGGCTGCCGGGAAACCGGAGGGAAACGAGTAGGCAGGGGGGCTGAGTCACAGCTTCCCCTGCCGCTGATACGAGCGACAACCATCCTCAGAGGTCTACCGCAGATGATGGGGAGCTACTAGCCGGGGTGAATTTTATTGGTGTCCAGTGCATTGGCAAGCCATGTCGGGTTCGGGAGGTGAAGGGGTCGCCAGTAATGGCAGCGCCTCGCGGCCCATGAGAGCATCACCGATCCGGGGTCGGCCTCCGGTTTGCTCGGCCTAGGCATTCGAGGAGGATGTGTTCATCACGAGGTTCGGTCTAGTGGCTCGCCGCAACCGCCGGATCCTCATGACCGGGCTTCTTATTTCACACCTGGGAGGGACGAAAGCAGGATGCAAGGGAGCAGCAAACCGGACGAGAGTCTCGGTGGGACCACATGAGTGCCGTTCTGAGTGCAGTCGAATGGAATGTACAAGAATGTTGCACTAGTTTAGTAGCGACTGGACGACGGTTTGGTAGCACGTGCAGGAAACAGCCAGACACAGAGACAAAAGCTTTGCTTCCCGGGGGCCCTGAGGTTGCACCGAAAGGGGTGAGGAGATGGGGGTTGAGTCGTGAACACCCTACGAGGACCGTGGACAGAAACTGTCATCCCATGGCTCGCTTAACGTCGATCCAACATCAGCAGTGCACTCTAGCAGTGGACGAGGGGCGACTGTCGCACCTCTTGCAGACGAGCCAGGCGATTCGTTGCGTGAGCTGCGACGGGGAGGGGCGTATCAGTGTCTGCCAGCAGGAGAAGACATCGCACATGTGCGCTGTCCTGCGCAGCAATGGCCTCACCAGAGGCCGCATGTATGTAGGTGTCATGTAGATCTTATGGGGTCTGCGCCGCGACGTGCCTAGATACAGGGCCACCTTCAGCCTACTTTTGAACGCCGTGTATTCAAGATTGCAGGAGCAGCTGCCGCTGCTACAACCAGCGAACCTCATGCTCACAGGAGCTGGGGAGAGTCGCTTGACGTGAAGGGGCAGTGCCAAGTCGACCTGTTATTGGCAGGGGCGACATATCCACAAACAGTGTATGTCGGGCGATTAGAAGGTCCCAACCTTCTGCTCGGCATGGACTTCCTTGCTACATATGAAGTTGAATTGGACTGCCGGGCACAGACAGTGCAAATTGGCACCGACAAGATACCGCTCGGAAGGGCGCTGAAGGTAGAGAAAGCAACCACCTGGTGCGAATGGACAAGACCGTGCAAACTTGCTCGCGAGGTGCGTGCAGCCTTGTCATCTGTCATCTCTCCAGGGGGGCGGTTATTGGTAGAAGGGGTTGCCAATTTGATGAACTCCTTTCGTAGTGCGTCGCTGGAAATCGCCGCATGAGGACGGAAGTATTCCATTGACTCTGAGAACCAGGGAACGTTGTTCCGAGAACTACAAAAAGATTTGGTCATGGCCAAAATCACCGACCTGCCAACCACAGATGCGGAGCATCTACACGACGCGAATCAACCTTTTTGGGCGAGGGTGAGAGTCCCTCTGCCTGGCAAATATGGCAGATACCCGCCCAAGTGGCGAGTGTCAATGCTGTAGGAGCGTGACACGGGAGCGAGAGGGACCAGCCAGCAGTTGATCCCAGAGAGTATGGGTCTTGAGTCCTCTGATCAAGAGCGACTGTAAGTTGTACTTTGGCGGAAGAAGCTCTGGCACGACCGTCAGCTGAGCCCACTACTGATGGAGAGCTCGGGGAATTCCCCGAGTATCTTCGCTGCATGCTACCGACCGAGGGAGAATAGCGCCAGACAAGATCACCAAAGTTGAGGCCCTGGTGATGGAATACAGGGACATCTTCATGGGACCCAGGGACTCCCCGGGCTCCACGGATTTGATCCACCACAAAATCGACACGGGAGACGCGACGCCGATCAAGCAAAACTACTTTCGCCGCACAGAAGGAGCGAGAGTATGTCGACGCAGAGCTGGACAAAATGTTGGAGAGCATAGTCATCCGCCCCTCCAAGTCGCCATGGGGAGCACCGGTAGTGCTGGTCCGCAAGAAGTTGGGAGAGCTGAGATTCTATATTGATTTCCGCAGGATGAATGAAGTTACCCGGAAGGATGCCTACCCGCTACCATGTATCAACGAGTGCTTGATGCCCTTGAGGGGTCGAAGTACTTTAGTACGCTTTGATCTCGCGAAGCGGTTATTGGCAGGTTGCCATGGACCCAGAAGAAAAGACAGCTTTCGACACATCGTGGCCTCTTTCAGTGGGACCGTGATGCCCCTTTGGGCTCTGCAACGCGCCAGAGACTTTTTGTTGCCTTTATGGAGATGGTACTGCTGACATCGTGTGGAGTCAATGCCTGTATCTCGATGACATCCTCGCCTTTAGGCGGGATCTCGGGTCGCGTTGAACCCTCCGCTGCGGTCTTTGAGCGACTACGCCGCACAAACTTTGAAACTGAAGCCCAGTAAATGCACGTTGTTCGCAACTTGTGTGGAATACTTGGGGCACGAAGTGACATTAATGGGATTCGGCCCCAGTCGCAGCAAAATTCAAGTTCTACATGACTGGGCGGTGCCAAAGAATCTGAGCAAACGCGAACATATCTTTTGGGCTTTACTGGGTACTCACCGTCGCTTGCTCTGAACTACAGCGAGTGGGCTTGCCCACCTACGGAGTTGACCAAGAAAGGGGTGTCGCTCAGATTGACCGCAGAGCAACAGGAAGCTTTTTGAGAAGATTAAAGAATTTCGGAGAAGCTTAAAGCTTCTCTTACTATCCGAAACCCGACACAGCATTCCCATTTGAAAGTGGATGCGAAGTCTGTTCACCATCGGCGGGACACTGAGCAGGAACAAGACGGGCGGTTTGTTCCGCTTGGCTTCACCCCTCAAAGACGCTGTGTAAGAGTCGCCAGGCCTATTGTGCCACTAAGCGCGAATTTTATGCTCAGGGGAGTGCCCCAATTGTTTGTTTCACAAGAAAAAGATGCAGAAATGTGACACCGACTCTGACCACTGCAAGAAAACCAGGAGGGAATCACCTCCTCCGTCAACACCTCCTAACGAATCCAAATGGGCTTTGATTCTGACAACGACGGAAGAAACAGAATTGGTGGATGGGTAGACTTTTAACGCTATCTCACCCGCCGATGACTTGCCGAACGCACCCACCTGGACCTTTGTCTCAGAAGCATAGGATGCCATCCCTGTTGGCGCGCGAGAATACCGCAGTGCGAAGTCAGCGCCGCTGGCCAAGAAACGTTGCTGGGCAGCCCCCGCACCACACCATTGGTACGCTGGAGGAGTCCGATGAAGAGGGAGGCAGAAGAAGAAACAGTTGCCGAGCCCACCTTTAGTGGGCCAGTCTGTCAACAACGCTGAAAATCAGTGCCAGTGAGTGCTGAATCACTTCTGTGGGAGGAGAGGTGCGGCACAAGGGAGCAACAAGGTATTACCGAATCGCCGAATTGAAAGTGTATTAGACGCCGGAGGGGTAGATGTACGGTCGCTGGTGGAGCGACATCTACATGGGGGAAAGGACAGGCGGTGGCGCCCGCAAAAACACTACTCTGCCAAGTGGAAACCCGAAGAAAAAGCTGCAACTAATTCCTCGTGCCAGTTGCCTGGGGGGAAAGCTGCCTGGCGGTGCGTAGAGCCATTTAGGTTATGAGCGCATGTACGAGCTGCTGCAGCAGGGCGTTGCAGGGGATGCACGTGTCAGCAATGCAAGTTGGGATCTGGGGGTGGGTAACGCCCCCATGCAGCAGGAATACGCCGGATTTCCACACGAGCGGATTGTACTGACTTTAAGCAAGGCCCGCCTCCCCGAGACCAGCAGCACGGCACGTTATGTCTGTGTGATTCAAGACTACTTCTCCAAACGAATGGAGTTGTATCCCCAACTACGAATGGGAGGCAGTCGTATGTGCTCTTTAGGGAGTATATCGCGACATGGCGAAATCACAGCCACCAAGGAGGAGAGTTTGATAATCATCTTTGCCATGAGTTATGCAAACTGTATGGCACGACAGATCTGGGATTACCCCGTATGCTCCATTGAGCAACGGCATGGTAGAAAGGAGCAACAAACCATCAAGGCTATCCTGCGAAGCGTTGAACGCTCACGAGAAAAAATTGGGATGAGATGCTGCCGCATGTCTTTATGGCATACAATGCAACGCCCACGCGAGTACAGGATTCACCCCACAGCGATTGTTTTACAGTCAATGTGTGGATCCATTACTTCCCCGTGGATTGAATATATGGGTGTGATGACAGGGCGGTGCCTCAGTGCTACTCGGCCCCACGTCTTTCATCAGCGGAATCTTGCAATGCAGACAGCAGAAGTTGTTCGCGAGGTTACTGGCCGAGCGGTGGAGGTGCAGATGGAACAACAGAAGAAACACACAGCGAAGCTTTCACGCCGCTTATGCGGTGGTATTCGCGGTCTACTATTTCATCCCCCAAACAAGCGAGATGTGCTCCATGCGCAGCCATGGATTGGCCCATTCAAAGTGATTGAAGTGGGTAGCGACAACATTATAAAGATTCAGATGCACACCGACGTTTTCCTTTCAAGCATATTGATGCCATAGACCAATCAAAAGAAAAGTGGGTTAGCACAAAAAATGTTAAACCCAGCTTAAAGCAGATGCAGATTTCAGGGCTTTATCACCAAGTCCCTGAATCAGCAGCGTGGCGGACATTAGATTGATGCCTGACAATGATGGAGGAACACATCAAGTCTGACCCCCAGCTTTGACCTTTTCCTGCCATCTACTCATTGTGCGTGATAAGCCATGGAGGAGCATTTATCCCAGGTTGTGCGGCAGGAGATTGTATTGACGGGTGGAACATGTATTCGAATTCCAAATTAAAGATCACATTTGACCTTTGAATTGCGCCGTCTACCTTAGTAGGTCAATCAACTGCTTCGTGCTTGAAGTCAATGAGATGGACACGAGTGGAGATTTGCAAGTAGCGGTTCTACGAGGTTTTTAGGGATATCGGCGCGAGCTTTATAGAGGGATGCGCAAATACGTTTTAGAGGAAGCATGATGTGGCAATTATGCATAAATACTAGGGACGGAATGCAGACAACGGTAGGAGCTCACGGTCTCCCAGAGGTTGAACTCGGAAAATGATTCAACCATCGAACTTAATCGATGAAATGGACGTTGGTCAGCGTTCCCCAAGTTGCCAGGGGAAATGAGGGCGCCAAGAACGCCTTTGAGGAGAAGTCGGATGCAGCAGAATTGTGGAGCAGTGGTGATATTTAGCAATCTGCCATGAGCAGCGGGAAGAAGCTCCCTCTGCCGACCCTGCCAACAGCCGGTGCGGGGACCACAACGACTGCAGCAGCGATGACCACAGCAGCGCAGGATTTTACCGTTTCTGGTGGGACGGGTAACCTCAGGTGTTACGGGGCCCACTTTCACGCAAGCCAGGCACCAAGAGCCCAGCCTTGGCCCCACGTCAGCAGCAGAAGAGTCCATGGACGTTTTGACAGAGATGTGCCTTCTTGCCCAGACTCCACCTAGAATAGAATATGTAGCCGGACGGAATTACCTTTAGGAAGCGAGTTCAGGGATTCCCGACGTCCAAGCGTCCGCCCTAAAAACGCATAGCTGCCTCCACAAACGTGGCACTTAAACGGTCCAGTCGCCACTGTGCTCCTGCAAGGGTGGCAGATCCTGGAAAGTCGATCATCGAGGGGTCTCCAGCTGCAGGCGAGAGTCCTGACGAGGTCGGTGAATAGTTGGAGAGGAGAGCGGCCGGGTTGGACAAGTCGATCGCGCCTCATTGACGCCGGACGTGACACCACACAGCAGGTTGTATTGTTCTCATTCGTGGTACGCATTCATTGATGCCTGTGCAAGGTTTCTGTAGCCCCGGACTGTCAGTCCAGGAGTAATACAAGATCAGTGGCCTAGCTCCATCTCATTCTAATTTGACTTACACGGTCGCTCTGTACCTGTTAGATGCGATTAGCCCCCCAGACTTCCTTTTGTTGGCAATTTTGTGTGTGTGAGAGTTGGCACAGGCTGAATCTTGTGTGTGAATGTGGTATTCCACCGCCCTCGTGGCAAAGTAAGTCCAAAGCTTTAGATGCTGCATCCGACATAACTTCGCCTCTGCATGAATGTGATGACGTGTTGAAGCAAACGTTTCCGCCGGAGCGAATTATGACAGAAGTGAAATTTTCGTCACTAGTATGAATGAGGTTGACTTTGGGGGAGGGCAGTGGGGTGTTTGGATGTTTTGTTTTTTGTATTTTTCAGGCTTACCTGGTGAGGCGCAACTTCCAGGGGAGAAGAGTTTTTTGGCGGACCTCTCAGGGCAGGAAGGGTGGAGTGTCCCCTGGCAGACTTGCCAGCGTATAGCAGTCGCACTGGCCTATTCGCTGGTACGTCCGGGCGTGCATGTCATCATAACTTGTTTTAAGTAGGAACCTGCTCACGAATTGTTTCCACCTGTACTTAATACTGATAAATTATCTATGGGCGAAAGCTGCCACTTCGAGTGTCTCTAAAATGCGGTTAAAGCTTTAGGGGCCCTTTTCGTTGGGTTCATTGTTCATGACTGTAGAGTATAAATTCCCTATATAGTTGTTGCAATGGACTAGGTTAATATCCCAGATACACACCTTGGATAGGGCTTTTTTGTTGTTACCATTACTATGGCCACTATCCAATTAAACCAGTACTAAACATAACAAAATTGAGCCAATTAGCGGCAGTTCTCTTAGACACTGGTACAGCAGCACGTTGGCTGGCAACCTCCCGCCAAAGGGAAACCCCCCTCTACTTATTAAACTAGGGAAGCTGGCCGGGGATGGCCTTCCTCCCCTCACTGTCATGGACTTGGTCTACCTAGGTTACAAATGGACATATCATCAAGCATGCTGCGTGGATTATTAACAAAATGAAATCCCCAAGCTGCCTAGGCCTTTCATGAAAAATGGCAATACACCCCATTGACCTACTAGTGGACAGACCGTGGAGAGGTCCAGGTAAATGGTGACGTGTAGGTTTAGGAAACACAACAAGGGAGTAGTCAGGAAAGAACGCCTGTTACGCAGCTGGGGGAAAAGCGAGGTCGAGATAAATGCAATTTTATGAAAGGTGATCGTCACTGCTATGGCGCGTTGGCACACTTGTTCCAGGTCAAATCTGATTTACATATTGGTTTCCACATGAATGCTCATATCCCCTAAAAGCGGAGAGGTTCAGTCTCATGGAATCTGTTGTGTGTGTGTAACAAAAACCCATATAGTTCTGTTAGAGCCTCCAAATATACAGTCACACAGGTGGCTGCTGAGTTTTCCGTAGATAGTAATCTAAGGTGCACTGGAGTATGATTTAAGGACTTCCTCGTTAACTACACCTAGTAAGGTTGTTTTGTTTACTATGGCCACTTGTACGATTAGTAACCAGTAAACTACAACCAGTACTGAAGAAAAGTGGGTTAGCACTAGAAATCAGAAACTTGCTGCTTCGACAGCCTTCAGGTATCACAAGTCCCTCCTATGGAGGATAGGACCCCATTGATGCCTGGACTTGATGGAATAATAGCCGCGTCTGACCTCAGCTTGACCTTTCCTGCCATCTACCTTGTGCGTGATAGTCATGGAGGAGTTTCCAGGGTTGTGCGGCAGGAGGATCGTCTACCTAAAAGCGAGTTCGACTTCACCTCGAGACACTAGCAGACACTGCGCCGCCTACCTTTCAAGCGATCAACTGCTTCGTTGGAAGTCACGAGATGAGTGGAGATTCGCAGCGGTGAAGTTCCCAGGAGTTGAGGGTGTTCGGCCTATGGAGGTGGTGCGCAATACTTCCAAGAGGAAGCATGATGTGGGCAACCATGCATGGGTCACTAGGGCGCAATGCAGACAACGTGCAGGAGCTCACGGGCCTCTACAATGTCGGTGCGGGGATTCATTCGACTAATCGATGAAATGGACGTTGGTCAGCGACCCCAAGTTGCAAGGAAATGCACAGCAGCGATTGTGGAGCCGTGTCATGCAATCGGCTAGAGCAGGGGTTAGGCAGGTTTGGCCGCCTCTGCCAGGCAGCCAGTGCAGGGACCACAGCGACTGCAGCAGCGACGACCACAGCAAGCAGCAGAACCTCAGGTGTTACCACCGCGTTCACGCAGAGCCAGGAGACAGAGATGCCCTTCTTGCCCAGACTCCACCCAGACCCGGCCGGACGAAGACCTTAGCCGCCGAGTTCGGGAAGCGATTCCCCGAGGTCCGCCGGTGGTCCCACAACCGTGGGCTGCCCCCTCAAGGGGGGGTGGCCAACGTCTAAGGGTCCAGTCGTTGGGGTGCGCCCTGCAAGGGTGAGCCTGAAAATGGATCATCGAGGTCTCCAGCTGCAGGCGAAGTCCTGACGAGGTCGCTTCGCATAGTTGGAGAGGAGAGGCGGTCGGCTGGACAAGTCGATTTGGCCCCTGTGATGTCAGACGTGATGCCACAGCAGGTTGTGGCTGTTCTCATGAAACCGCGCGTGTTGCCTGTGCAAGGTTTTCGCAGTAGCCCCGGACTTGTCAGTCCAGGAGTAATATGAAGATAGTGGCCTATTCCATCTCATTCTAATTTGACTCTGACAATTGACTTAATTACACGGTCGCTCTGTATACTCGTAGATTGCAATTAGCCCCCCAGATTTCCTTTGTTGGCACTTTTGTGTGTGTGTGTGAGTGGCACAGGCTGAATCTTGTGTGTGAATGTGTGCCCCACCGCTCTCCATGGCAAAGTAAGTCCAAAGCGCCGGGTGCACTGCGCGCGACGAGTTCACGCTGTGTGAATGTGATAACGTGTTGAAGTGAGCAGCCGTCGCTCGGGAGCGACTATGACAGAAGTGAGCCATCGCACGTCACTAGTATGAATGAGGTTGGACTTTGGGTGAGGGCGGTGGGGTGTTTGCATGTTTTTGTTTGTATGTTTCAGGCTTACCTGGTGAGGCGCAACTTCCAGGAGAAGAGTTCTTCGGCGGACCTCTCAGGGCAGGAAGGGTGGAGACTTACCTGCGTAGCAGCTGCGCCCGGCCTGTCGCTGACCTCCGGGCGTGCATGTTGTGTCGGCACCCGTGGAAGTAGGAACCCGCTGACGACTGGGAGCCACCTGTGCTTAGGATACTCGAGGATATGGGATGGGCGAGTTTCCATGTGAGTGTCTCTCTAAAAAGCAGAGTGTTCCATCCTCATGGAATCTGGGGGAGTGTGTAACAAAAGTTGTTAGGGCCTTCAGTGCGTGGTTTGCAGCATGACCATAGAGTATAAATTCCCCTATAGTATAAGTTGCACTGGACTAGGTTAATATCCCAGTTACACACACCTTGATAGGGCTTTGTTGTTGTCCTTTACTATGGCCACTATAGGATTAGGAACCACTACTCTCTTGTACTGGGTTGAGCCAATTAGCGGCAGTTCTCTCTTAGACACTGGTACAGCAGAACGTGGGCTGGCAACCTATTCGCTGAAGGGAGTAAGCCCTCTTTACTTGTTCTTACCGAGGTTGGCCGGTGGCCCTCCTCCCTCACCGTCGTGGACTTGGTCTACTGGTTGCACATAGGGGACACCCGTAGCACAGCGTGTCAGCACTGGTGCAAAGTCCTCCCCCATGCAAAGGCCTCTTGAAACCTGGGCAATACACCCCCTCCCTGGGACAGACCGGTGGTCCAGGTACGTGGTGCACGTAGGTTTAGGAAACACAACGAGGGAGTAGTCAGGAAGAGGAACGTCTGCAGCATAGCTGGGGGTGCTTAGGCCGTGAGGCCATGCGTGCACCCCAGGTGAGTGTGACTGCTGACTGCTATGGGGCGTTGGCACACTTGTTCCAGTACTTTGTTTACATATATGAGTTTCCATTTGAATGCTCATTTTCCCCTACAAGCGGAGAGGTTCAGTCCCATGGAATCTGGGGGGGTGTGTAACAAAACCCATAGTTCTGTTAGAGCCTCCAGTGCACAGTCACACAGGTGGCTGCTGAGTACAAAGTAGATAGTAATCAAAGGTGCACTGGAGTAAGATTTAAGGCCTTCCTCGTTACACACACCTAGTAAGGTTGTTTTGTTTACTATGGCCACTTGTACGATTAGTAACCAGTACACTACAACCAGTACTGAAGAGCCATTAGGGCTTTAGATTCAGAGCTTGCTGCTTCGGACAGCCTAGGTAGGGCCGACAACCTATTCTCCTGTCTGTGGAGGATAGGCCCCCCTTCAACCATCTTGGAGGACTAACCGGTGGCTACCTCACCCACGCCTGCTCACTCTCTGCATGAACCTTGTGACCCTCGTACGTAAGTGGAGAAGCAGGAGCTTCTACGTGTGTCAGCACTGGTGCGAAGTCCTCCTGCTGGAGGCCTTTTGTGAGGGGCAGGTTCTGCCCACCACCCACACAGCCCGGGTGTGGTGTACATAGTCTCAGGAACACGGGGAGGGGCCTGGCTCTGGGGAGTCGGAGCTGGGAGGCTGAGCTCATGCGCGCAGGCTTGTGAGACGCACCATTCAATCCGTCCCTGTCGGTCATGCAAACCCCACAGGGCGTGTAGGAGCAGTTTCATTCACAAAAACAATATTCCAACTACAAACCTTTCGTTTTATCAACACATCAATGAAATATTTTGTAATGTCACAATATCAAAGATTCGGGGACTAAATCAAGTTTATGACCCATCTTCAAAGTATTGATTGATATTGTGTGTTTGCATACACGTAGCCTTCTAACACCAACACTTTACTGGGATGAGAACAGTCATACACAACTGTAGTCATTTGAATCCATTTGATTGCACACTTTTTAAACTGGTTTTATGGATGTAGACTACACCTTTGACAATGACATGGAAACTTTACACATATGACGAAAACTCTCACCGCTTTAGATTACACCACATACTGATTTGATATACACCTAGATGTTTTATTCTTATATTGACAAACATGTTTTTATTCCTTAGAATTTGGCTGGGATTGATGCTAGCATACTTTGTGTTTACGACAGCAAAAAGCCGGCAACCAGAAATGGCCATAATATTTAAACTGCAGCCTGTTAGAGTCAGTCTAAGATATGCTATTGCATTGCCAAATGAGTTGTATTCTGCATTTGTGTTTTAACTAAGTACGAAAACTAAATAATAAAAAAACATGTTTTTTGATAACCTGCCACCCAAACTGCTAACCAAGAAGCAATTTGAAAAAAGCCTATCAGACTGGAAATGTTGCAGACATATGACATTATAGGCTCATGCGCGTTTCTTATACACAAGTTTCATGTGTTATTTAAATGTATTTTTTGTTTTTCTTAGGAAACGAGCATCTGGGATCAATGTCAGCCGAAAGTACCCTGTTCGTATCCTGATGTGATGGACCTGAGGCTGATAATAATAACATATAATCGACCACAGTCACTGGCACGTCTTCTTAATTCTCTCAACAAACTTGAGCTTGATGGCGATTCTGGGGGACTAGAGATCTGATAGATCGGTCAAAGTTGGACAACAGCATTGACGAGGAAACACTAAAAAGTAGCTCAAGAATATGATTGGCGATATTAGGTCCAACAAGAGTTCACATACAGAAGCAACACGTTGGAATCATGGGTCAGTGGATTGACTCATGGAGACCTGGAGAAAAACACACGGGAAATTGCTCTTTCCCTTGAGGATGACATGATAGTATCGCCATTCTGTTGGAAATGGCTTAAAGGCGTGTTTCAAAATTATAAAGAAAGAACCGATATGATGGGAGCAACATTGAGGTGTCACAATGTGTTTTTCTTCAATACACCCATGGACATCTAAGCTAATATCATCCGTGCATAATGATATATTATTTATGTACTGGGTGGTTGGACCTTGGGGTTTTGCACCTCACCCACAAGTGTGGAGGGATTTCCAAGACTGGTTTCACCATGTTGAACACAACTCAAAGTTTGAGCCATACATTGGTAAAAAAACGTGATCTTTGACGCTTGGTACAAATCCTATAAAAGAACAGGCAAGACAGACAGTGTTTGACTAACTGGTTTATGTATTACACGGAAAAAAGGGGCCATATGTACTGTATTTACCTAATTTTAATAACCATTTCAAAAGACCAATTTATGCTTGGGTGTTAATAATGCAAGAGGATGGGTTACATTTTAAAGGTCGTCAGAAAGAGTCAAGAAAGAACACATTATTGCAATTTTGGAATGCTTCTTTTTACTTTTTCCTAACTCCATTGAGCACATTAACATTCAAGAAAACACTTTTACAAATAGAGCAATAACACACTCTGAAAGAATCAACAGCAATTGATTGATTACAATTATGGCACCTAGTGTTATTGGTAATTTGGTTATACTCCCAATTGCATTGGTAGGGCAATGCACAAGATAATCTGTAGCCTATGAAGGAAGACAAAGTAGAGATCTCATTTCGAGATGTGATTTAGTCTGGGATATTATCTCACATAATGGATTAATTCAAGAACTGACAAAATAGTCAGATCCAATTTTCAGAATATGCATATAGCACAAGTGGTGTTTTTGTTTTTCTTATTTTGGGAGTGCTGAATCAATTTGGTGTTTGGTAAAACATTCAACATTTGACCCATAGAATTAAAATCAAAATGGTTTACTTATTTTGCATCAACTGACTTTTTATCTGCAAGGCATTTCATGTTAGAATTTGTTATACAACTTTGGGGGTGATTTAGGTGTGGTGAATTGATTTCATTGCATGACATTGTCTACCTCACATTTAAAGGAACGAAAATCAAGTTTATTCATAATCAGTATATAATATGTATGAGTATAGGGTCCCTAAGAGTATAATTTCTGTTATATGCTTTTATCCGCTTTTTATTTCTTTTCCTTTTAAGTAGTTGTCAACTTATAAGTCATAAGTCATAAGTATTTTATTTCGAAACCAGTCCATAGAATTAATAAAATAGATAAATACAATATATACAGATAAAAAAACTTATCAGCCTTTTAATACAACAGTTCAAACCATTTACCAGCAATTTTACTGGTGTAAATAAAGAATTGAGATGATAAGCAAGTTTGACTAGACTATTATTACGATATAGACGACTTCTAAAACTATATTGCTTTATATATCTTTCCATTATCAGGAATGCACATTTTTTTTTGGGTTAAATAGTAGGATGTACATAGAACATATTTATCTTGCAGTCTGCAGACCCACACACGTTGATTAAAGAAATGAAAGGGATTAAGAAAATGAGAGAATACAATTGAGATTGAGATATGTAATTAACAAGGAGAAAAATCGTATTTATCTTTGAATTGTTAAGGACAAATGTAAAATAATTCAAAAAATGTATAAAAAACGTAATGAAATGTTAATTGAAAGGATACTTCTGTAGAATCGTTAGTACTGTTAAATGTCCCCCTGCTCGATGTGTCTATGTAATATTCAACCCAGAGAAAACACCCCAAACGGCCTTTAAGAAATGTGACTGTTTTCAACTGCCACATATTGGCAACAATTGATACCACTACTTACAGAGAATGTTTTTAGGTCTTGGTTGGCGATCTTTTGACAAAGAGATTTGAGGTCACTTTTATAAATTCAATGTTTGTTTGTCATGTTGATTTTGGTGACACCGGATTATACCATCTCATTGACATTAGTTGTGCATTTTTAAGTATAATAATAAAGTGGGACTTTATCATTAAATTCTGAACAACAGACTGTAATGTGTCCTTGTATTTTACAACCACATATTGTCGACCAACTGCACCATGCCCTGCATCCCAAATGGAAGTGGCCTTGTCAAGGTGCAATGTCGGTCGGTCAAGATGACTTTTCTTAAACAGGACAGAAACAGTGACAATAGTTTAAAGGGACTAGTGTATTATTCTCTTGTCTGGCTCAGAGATATTTCTGCCAATAATTTGTCATAAGGGTAAGTTATCAGGTTTTCTGAGCATAAACATTAAAACATCATATGAAAAATGTTTTTTAGTAAATATTGCATTTAAAATGAATATTTATTTGTAACAAAAAAATATAACTTGAAACATCTGTAAAATTTCATTAAATGCTATATTTACCCATGTCTATGGAGCTTTTACAAATTTTGCAAATATTTGCTTGTTTGTTAAAATTTTTTTTTGTTGTTATAATTGTTCATGGGGGAGGGTATTAAACGAAAAGTAGATATTTTATGCATTGAAAAACATTTTGTAGTCATTATAATCCCTATTGGGAAAAGCATCCACCTATGGTAATGGGGAAAAAGAAAATTTTTTCAAAAACCCCTTTTGTTAGAAAAACAATTAAATTAAAATTTCGCAAAAAAAAAAAAATATCACTTAAAAAAAAAATTATGTTTTTTTAAAAAAATTTTAAAAAATTTTTTCCAATCCATGAAAATACGTTTTAAAAATTTTCCCTTTCTTTTTTAAAGAACCCCGTTGGGAAAATTTC
>JAGTTF010002501.1:5849-38452 GCA_019095985.1 Streblospio benedicti | reverse complement strand
GTTTCTCCAACAGATTGTGATATTGTCCTGTGTTGTAAACGTTCCGCATGAGTACACCATGGTTTTGTATGACATGACTTTGGCTTTCTTGCTACTTTTCTTCTTGGTCCATCATCTTGGTGTTCACAATCACTACATTCTGAATCCCTATCTGAATCCCTATCTTGAAACACACTAACACAATCCTCCAAAGGCTGCACTTCTGTTTTGGGCACTGCAAAAGACATATCCAACAAAGTTTTTAAACTCAGTAAATCAATGTCGAGTAAAGACATAGTTTGTTATTTGTATTCCAACTTTCTGAGTATTTTCCTTGTTAAAAACTTAAACAAAATACTATAACTTAAAATTGTAAATGCACTTGAACTTGAAAACGAATGGACACTGGGTGATGCGCCAAGACGCCATTTTATACCCCTGATCCGCACCTACCCAAACGATCTACAAACGTTTTTATAAACTTTCTCATACGGAGCTAGTACCCATGTCATTTGTTCGCAATAAGCATCACAACGGTCCAATAAAAACGCCAATAAATCGCCTCAAACCTCCTGAAGCCACAGCACGGTCTACCCCATGCTAAAGTCAATCCGTGACGGTCCGTTAACGCATTATCGTCCCAAATCGACACAAAGCGCAGGGAAAAACGCCGGGAACGTCCGCACGCCGCTGGCAGACCGCAGGGAGGTCCCTCACACTCCTCGCGGCTTGCAAGCGGTACTCACGAACTTGAGTGCGGTGCCCACCTGCGATTTACGCGGCACACTACGCTTTGAAACGACCCATTCACGTCTCCACAGGACCGCATACGGCTCAGAAACGGCTTAACGATATTGGGCGACGTAAAAAGATCAAAGGGAATTCGATCAATAATCCCCTACGCTGCATGCTCACGCGATTCCAATTTTCACTTCTCCAGAAGTTTTACGAGTCCGCGTCATTTTAGCTCGCGGGACATCACGCGGAGGTTGCGCTCCGTCCACTGGCGTTCTACTTTCGAACCAGGCGTCTCTCGGCGATACCGGGCACTTTTGCTACTTTTGCTACATTTTTGTTATTGTTTACGTTTTTTTTGATTTTTTTTACGCGGATTTGAGATCGCAAGTCCACTCTGACACGGGGGTAGTGAGTAGAGTTGCAGTCTACAATCAACATTACAGAGAATGCCTTCATACTGTGCCATAGGCAGACCTGCTACATACATTCCTGGTGGTGGGAATGTGCCAGGCTTATAGTGCTTCAGTAGGTGTTCTCTAATGTTCAAATAACCATTTAATGCACTGTGAAGTGGGAACACCACATTGGTCTACTGCCTGGTACCATTCTCTTATTAATCGACACCAGTGGGTTGATTCATCATATCCATTTTTTCATCATTGCAACTTCAACTTTTTCTGAGAACGTAGTCATGGCGAATGAATAATGTTGGCGATCTCGTAATTCTGCAACTAACTCCAATGAGAGGCCTGTCTTTTTCGCTTGGTTGACATGATGCTTCAGCCTCAGCAACTTTGTACCAAGCTTGAGGATGAACACCCATCGGGCTCATGCCACTTGAACAACACCTGCAGCGGTTGTTGACGAGAATGTGATGAGGGTCTATGATACATTGTACAAGTGAGTCATTTATGTGGGATGGTTGTGCATACCAATGATGGATGACAAAGGTTTCATCTTTAGTTAAAATAGTGTATGGTTTTAAAGGTGGAAATGCGACCATTTCATCATATTTTGATTTTTCCTTCAACCAAATATTTGTGGCATATAAAATATTTGTGCATTGCTTTGGTAAGTGTTTCAGGTATGAAATAATCATTGACCTCAATGACTGAACTTTTGTTTGACATGGAACTCGTGATCCAGAGCCATATAGTTCTGAAACTTTATTAATAAGGGCAGCTTTCCTAACATTAGGTTTAGTCTTTTCATCATTCAGTTCAAGCATTAACTGTAATTCATTTAGTACAAAATGCTTACGTATAGCTTCAGCATCATTTATAATTGCTTTGAACTCCTGCAGACTCAGGGATTGCCACTTTTCCTGTCTGATTTTTTACTTTGTGCAATCAGTCCAACCAATAGTCCTTCTAACACTATGTCGGAGTCTACGCTGGACTTGTTATTATGTGGAATATCAGTGCCTGTGATGTCCTCGTTCACTTTTATGCTTAATAACTATGTTTGCATTTGCAGCTTGAATTGCTACTAATATGTCGTCATCTAATTCATTTACAATGTCGTCTGGTAGGTACTGAAGTATGAAATCTTCTGATTGATCATTATCTTCTGGTGTATTGTTTTCATCATTAGCATTGCTATTATTGTCAAGTTTGTATGAATTTTTCAATATTTCCAGGGGTGTAGACTTGAACAAATCCTTTTTGTGACACATCTATACGACCAGAGGACTGTTTGTTAATAATTGCACTTCCATTTCCACTAGCAACAATAACGTTCAGTGAGCTGAAATATGCAATTTGATTTGCTTTTGTTTCTGATCTAGCAGTATCTCAATATTTTGTCCAGCTTTACCAGTGTTATTGGTTGACCGTCAAAATCATCTACTGAGACTTCCAGAAATTGACCATCAAATTCAATGACATTTAAGTTCAGACCTGCCTCAGTCATTGCAGTGATTCCATCTTTAAGAATATTTCTTACGGCTTTCATTTTGAGACTGGAACCTGAGAGTTGATACATAATTGGCATTGCATGGGGGCTTTCTGGACAATCTGGATTAGTAGTTCGTTCCAGGTTAGATACAACACTAAGAAGCAGTTCTTTTTGCTGGGCATCTTAAGGAGATCATAGGCCATTTGTATAAGATCTTTACAGCCTTCTAGTGTGTTGATACAGTGATCCAAAGTTAGGACTATATCTTCTCTCTCTCTGGGCTTCCATGAGGATGAAAAGCTTCATCCGCTGATGCTACTTTTTCAGGACATCGACATTGCACTCCCATTGCTGATGGTAATTCAGCAACAAACTGACAGTCGAAGCAATTTTTAAATTGTTCAAATAGCATGCGGGATTCTTCCGCTTTCTTATTGGTTTAGCTTTGTTCTCCTCCACTATTTCCATACAATGCCTTTGTATATTCCCACAATTCAGTCCACAATGCACTATCATTATTACCTGTTAACACAGTAGAGCTTTCACTTTGTGAAACACACATTTACAAATGATGCACCATTCTTCGTTGACAGGTCGAGCTATAGGTCAAAAGTCATTAATCACGCCTCGCTTTTGACAGGTCAGCTGTCCAGCGCTCGACTCGTGGATTAGACTAGCGGGCGCTCGACCACGGGTGGGACGCGATCTCGACACGCTCAATCACGACCGCCTCATAAAGTCATGGTGGAATATCGCGTGACGAACGTCGTGTTGAAATCGGTCCTCGCTACCGGGACGCCTCTCGACCTTCCCTCCCTAGCCAACGTTTTAACTAACGTCGTCTACGACCCCCGCCAGTTTAGCGCCCTCCGTTTAAAGAGTAAAAAGATCGGCGGTTCTATGTTACTCTTCGCCAACGGCTACGCGATTTGTCACGGTCCGGCCACCAACCGCTTCGAGGCCAGTCGACGTCTCCGCCGCTACGCCCGCAGGATCCAAAAAGCCGGCTACCCCGATTTGAGGCTTACGGCGACGGGGCTCGTGACGGTGTCGCTGGTGGCCAGCGTGGGACGTCGCTTGAACCTACCCGACGTCCTCGCTCTCATGACGGACGCCTCCTACGAGCCCGAGCTCCATAACTATCTGATGCTCCGCACCCCCCGGGCCCACTTCAACGTCTTCTCCACGGGTAAGGTGGTGGTGACGGGCGTACGGAAATTTTCTCATATAACGTCGGACGTCGCCCCTACGCTGATAGAGCTGTCCATCGCTTAACTATGGAGGACTACCTGGACACCGTATACCACGACACGACCAACGCGGCCTACGCGGGGTTGACAGCTCGAGCTATAGGTCAAAAAGCCATTAATCACGCATCGCTTTTGACAGGTCAGCTGTCAGAGGTCAGCTCGATTGGACTGACGCTCGATCGCGGCTCGTGAAAGTCACGGTTTTACCGAGTCTAGGGGTCATCGTAAAAAAGACTCATAAAAAAAACGAGGGTCGTAGGTCCAAGAGCTCCGTGTACGGGCGCTCAGTAACGTTATAGTTTGACAGCGAGGAAGAACATGGTTAAGAAAACGGGGTATTATTATCTGACGGGCTCGTCCTCAAAAAACTGGAACGAGATTCAGAGTGCACGCGTTTGTAAAGAATATACCCGGATTTGTTGGGAGAGGACGATTTGGGAGATAATTATATCTATGTTAATGGAACGATACGAGTATAAGTTTCAAGCCACCGAGAAAAATTACTAGCGAGAAAATGAGAATCTTAGCGAGCGCTTTGAATAAAGCCTATCCAAAGAGATTGATGACGCGCCCCATACCAAGCGATACTATCCGGCCAGATGTGACTGTTCATCATTGCGAATATTTCAAGGCTATGTTAGAGGGAGGTGAGACCCCCTCAGAATGTCATCTATGTCAAGACGCCGCGCGCAGCTGTTGCTGCGCCACCGGGGTAGCCGCGCCTCAAACTCGGGGTTATACGGCCAGTGAGAGAAAAAAAAAAAAAAATCGTCTGAAATAGACCACAACTCGCCCACAGATGTCACCACCCCCAACGACTAGGGAACCGAGTAAGGAAGCGACAGCATTTGAAGACTCCCTCACTAAGGGGGCCACGGGGAGCGGTCCCGACCCGAGAGGCGCGCGGTCCACCAACTTTCAGTCGAAGAAGACCCCGCGTCATCGTATAAGACCGGATATGCGTTTAAAAAACTATAGATTGACTAGTCGCGTGTACGTAGATTAATTTCCCCGTCATTGTAATCTCCTGTATATACGCTTATATCTGTGTGCGTGTCATCGTATAAGAGTATATTTTTTAAAAACTATAGATTGACTAGTCGTGTACGTAGATTAATTTCCCCGTCATTGTAATCTCCTGTATATACGCTTATATCTATGTGTGTAGATCAATTTGCGACATTGTATAAGAGTATATTTTTTTAAAACTATAGATTGATTAGTATTGTGTACGTAGATTAATTTCCCCGTCATTGTAATCGCTTGTATATACCCTTATATCCGCGTGTTGTAATAAATAAAATAAAAAAAAAAGAGAAAAAATGTAATCACCCCTTGTATATATACGCTTATATCTATGTACGTGTGTAATAAAAAGAAAAAACGGAGTTTGCGTTTGCATTTTCTGTTCAAGCCCCCCTTCTTATCTAAAGACCCTATAAATACGTTATCTAAAGCTTAAACCCCGAAGTTAATAATTTATAGTAATCACGGGGAACCTCGGGTATCTTAAAAGAAAGGGGGAGGATTCTCTTTATATATATATATATACTAGACATCCCTCTATATATAACGTATTCTACAACAAAAGGAAACGAACGTCTTTAAGCCTTTACACTTTTTATTTGGTAGTAATATATATACAGGCAATCTTTAAAACTTCGCACATTACAGTAATATATACAGAACATCTTTCACACTTTTTATTCGTAGTAATATATATACAGAACCTCTTTAAAAAAAAAAACTTCACGCATTCCAGTAATATATATATACATAATATCTTTACAAAAAAATCACACAAACCCAAGTAATACAGAGAACATTTTTTTTCTCACAGTGATATATATACAGAACATCTTTCACACTTTTAATTCAGTAATATATATACAGAACAATTTTAAAAAAAACTTCACACTTAATATATATATACAGAATATCTTTACAAAACACACCACACACTTACAGAGAGTAATACAAACATTTTAAAGACTATTCATAGTAATATATATACAACATCTTTAAAAAAAACTCACACTTTTTAATTCTTTAATAATATATACAGAACCTCTTTTTAAAAAAAAAACTCACGCGTTCCAGTAATATATATATATACAGAATATCTTTACAAAACTCACACTTTTATCCAGAGTAATACAGAACATTTTAAAGACTTCTCACAGTAATATATACAGAACATCTTTCACACTTTTAATTCGTAGTAATATATACAGAACCTCTTTAAAAAAACTTCACGCATTCCAGTAATATATATATACAGACATCTTTAAAAACCTCTCACTTTTATTCCAGTAGTATATATACAGAACATCTTTCAAAAACTTTTTTTTATTCATAGTAATATATAAATACGACAAAAAAAAAATTCACTTTTATTATAGTAATATATACAAACATCTCTTTTTTTTTTTATATCACTTTTTTTTTCTATTTTTATTCCTAGTAATATATACAGTCTTTTAAAAAACTCTTTTTTTTCCCAGTAATACGTACAATCTTTAAAAATTAGCGGTAATACATACGGAACACCGTCTCGCATCTTTACACCCGCCCAAACCTTCTTTAAAAAGAGACATTATTTTTCTAAAAATATATACAGTCACTAGTTTACAAAAAAAATCCGTCACCACCCGTACGGTTTAGAGTCGTACGACGCGACGTCAAAAACTCTCTTCGTGATACACGCGGAGTACCTCTTGACCTCGTCCCTGGAGTACACTTTCAGAGTGCGTAGATCGCGACGTATGGAGTGGGGGTGGACGGTCTCTATACACCCGTCTCGCAGGTTCTCGGTAACGAGAGACCGGATGGACCCGTAGTTCACCCTTTGAGCGTTAGCGTGGTGTAGGGTGAACCCCTTCACCTTCACCACCACCTCGCCGCCGCCGGTGGTGACGTGAAGCGTAGTTCTTCGCCCGGCCGATACGGCTGGAGATGTAGTTCGTGTCCTGATCGCCGGCGACCTCCGACGTCAGATCGCCGAGGTAGTTGCCCAGCTGCAGGACGGGGTGCCCCCGACGCTCCTTGAACACGACGGAGTCGGTGTCGCAGTAGATCAGTCCTCGGCCGACGGCGTCGAGGGCGCGGTACAGCTTCTGCCTTCCCATTGAAGTGGTCGAGACCGCCACGTAAAGATTGTTATTGGGAGGGTCTTCCTGGAGAGGTTTCTTCTTGGCGTACTCCACCATCACGGCGTCCCCCGAGAGGATGGTGAAGAACTTCAGGTCCACGGACGGATCCGACACGCGCTGACAGAAGCGGCCGAAGGAGCCCCGTCCCAACAGCTCGTATTGGGCCTTGTGACCGCAAGATCCCCATAAACCCCCATAGGGAGTTTAAGAAAAGCTTGGCCAGGAAGCGCCGTCCGGGGTTGCTGACGATCCGCTTAGGGTCTAGCTTGACGCCCTCGCGCCGATAGTAGTCGTCGATGTACGCTCGCTTCTGAGCGGGGGTGACGGCCTCTCTGGGGTACCCGCTACTCTCCTGCTTGATTTTGAGGAAGGCGTTGACGTAAGGGGGCGAAGAGACCAGCGCCCGGGTTGGCGGGGTCGTATACGCACGCCTCCGGAGGAAAATTGTGCAGCTCGTAAGCCCTCTGTATGACGTACTTTTGGATACGGCGAAGTTTCAACTCGCCGGTGTGATACGTGCCGATCCAAGAGCGATCGCCTCCGGTTACAGTCGCACGGCTCCTCCGACATCCTCTCGCAGCAGGAGCGGCATAGCGGGAACATGAGTTTACCAGAGCTCATGCGTAGAGGAAGCACGGGACGCCGAGACGTTTCGAGGCAGGATCTTCGCCTTCATGACGCCCTCGTAGTCGCCGAGACTGTCCAGACGTATCTGGTCCCCCACCAGAATGTCGGGATGCCCGCGCCCGTACACGCCGGACTTCTGGACGTGAGGGTAGAGGCTGGTGAAGTCGTAGTAGCTGCGGAAAAAAAAGGAGGACGTCGATAGAAAAAATGTTTTCGCGTTAACTTATAAAGTCGAGTCATTTTTTTTTACGGGGAGAAGTAGAAAAAAGAGGGGAGCCCGTAAAGCGTCGGGTATACGGTCAATTGACGGAGCTCGCGTTTCTAGAGTTACGAAAAAAAAAACGCTTACCGTATAGCCTCGTCCCCGGCGGCCTCCTGATAGAGGGAGAACGCCTCAACGCGCCCGCCGTAAAACGCGCCCCCCAAAATCGAGCGCGAGACGCACGCCCGGGTCCATGGACTCGACGAAGGCCTTGACCGCTGGCTCGGACGTGTCACGCTGCCTGCAGAGGAGGGAAAAAAAAAAAAGAGGTTTATTTTTTATTTTTAACGTTTTAAACCGTAGAGAGAGATGAGGTATTTCAACCTTTTAAAAAAATATAATAATCCAGACTTTTTTTTTTTTTTTTTACGCCTTAATGAGAGAGAGAATTCTTTTAAACCGCCGTTTTTTTTTTTAATCGGAAGAGAGCTACGCACCTATTCCAGTCGCACTCTCTCACGGAGACGTAATCGTAGCCGCGCCCCCTCACGTAATATCGCGATCCACCGCTCCCTGAGTAACGCACGAGCTGCTCGCGCCTCGCCATCGTGAGCTCGGTCAGAGGGTGCTTTTGATCGTCGAGACCGGCGTAGCACGTCGAGCAGGCGTGGAAGAGACAGCCCTGGGGAAGAGAGAAAGAGAGAGAGAGTTTATTTTAAAGACGGTTATTCAAGATTACAAATTTATGATTAATTGTTTCGTACAGTACAATAATGAACGGGGCGTGACATACAACTGCGCACAAAGTATGTAAATACTTTAGTTAACGCGTAAACGCACAAAAGACCTGGAGGTAAAATATTTAACGTAGGAAGTTAGAAGTCAACCAAATTAATGGCCCCTGAGAGAGAGAGAGGTTATTTTTTTATTTTTTTTTCGAGAAATCATTGTTGTAAACTTTTAAAGGCAATCAAAAATACGATAATATTAAAGGTTGAAAATGAATCGAGAAAAAAAAAGAGACGCCACGTGAAACTCGTAGACGACTTTTGCGTCCGTGATCCACGCCGTCCGAAGTAGTAGGGTCCGGCGCGATACTCCCCCCCTGGCCGAGGCCGCCGTCCTGATGTCGGAGTCGGGATGTAGAGACGCCTGGTACGCCAGCCACTGGAGCGAGACCTTCGAGTGGTTAGGCCCTCCCATGGACGTCTTCGGCTTGTAGGCGAGGTCTGACGACAGGAACCTGGGCTCTTGCCGCCTCCTGCACCCACCCGCCCGCCGGGGGGTGAAGAACGAGCCGCTGCGCATGATCAACGCCACGCGGTTACCGCCGCCGCCCTCCGCCTCGTAATACTCGGTGAGAAAGCGCTTGTAAATCCGCATGGCCGCCGACGACAGGGTCATGCATTTGGTGAAGGGGCAGAAACCCGCAACCTCTCTCACCATATGCCTGAAGGCCATGACGCCGAGAGCCAATATCGTGACGCCGTTCTCGCAGTACCGCAGGATCTCGCCGCCAAAGTCGCACACCCCGGCCGCCGGACCTCTCGGCGTGCCAGGCTAAAAAACTCTTTTCTGGTGGCGGCGGTCATTGTGTCGGGGAGAAGAACCGGGCGCCGGGTACCGCCCACGGTACCCGAACTTGTCGCTGCGGTTGAAGAGATGCGGAAAGAACCCCTTCAGGGCTCGACCCCGAGACCGAAAGTGGCGCCGAACTTGGAGAGGGCTATTGGGATGAAAAGCATCGAGTCGCTGACTGTCATGCGGTACTCGGTCACCCGGAATTGCATCAGCTTCCCGTTATTGTAGACGATGCTCGGCGCCACTCCCCTGCGCGCTCTGAGAAAGTCCAGCAGGAGGTAGCTGTCGAAGGGAACCGCTTGTGGGCGCACAGACGCATTCCCTCGTGTCGCACGGACACGACGTGGTCGGGCGAAACGGGCCAAGGCGTCCGGACCCACGGTTGTGGCGCTTCAGACCGCACGTCCGGCTACCCCTGCAGGCGACCTTCTTCTTGGATCCCACGCACTCCGAGGCACCGCGAGCCGCAGTACTGCAGTGTTTCAGCTCGAGCGCCTTTTTTCAGGTCGTTGGGGTCGTAGCACCGGTCGCAAAAAGGTCATGAAACAGGCGCAGTTTACGGAGTGCACGCTGGCGTTCTGACGCCCGCACCAGGCCGATCTGCACGCCTTGCAACGCTCGTGGTCCGACATTTCGCCGCCGGCCGACAGTTTTGGCAGTCGGGTCGCCGCCGGGACGTAGTCGCCGCACGTGTCCGCTGCTTCGACACCGCCGATTCAAGTCGTAGACTCCGAACCTGGTGGGTCTTTTGCTGGGAACGCCGGGACCGATGGCTCTGACGTAGCACTTGTGCTCGCCGGGTTCCGCCGAGTACGTAGCACTTGGAGCACCAGTACTGTAGCACACGTGACGCCCGGATCGATACGAGACCGACGATACGACCTACGGCACTCGCCAGGGCAATGCCAGTAGCGCTGGCAAGCGGATCCGCCGCCGCCGCCGCCGCCGCCGCCGCCGCCGCCGCCTTGGCGGGTCGCTTATGATTGCTGAAGCACGCCTGACCGTAATAGACGCCGTTACAGTCGGCGCAGGTGACGAGAGATTCGCCAGGGGTAGCGCCCGCCGCAGAGTGCCCGCCCCGCCGCCGCGACTGGGAGGGCCGAAGTTGGGCCGGGCGCACGCGCCGCATTTCGAACACTTGGCCGGACACTTGTGGGGGGACGCTAGGGGGCGCACGCCTTGGTGGCAACGGGGCAGAGACCAGCGCCTGGAACACGCCGCGCATCCAAATGAGGCTATGGACGTGCCCGCCTTCCGACCGCCGCCTTCCCTCCAGTTAAAAAGGAGGTAGAGGTGTTCGGTTCCTCGACAGCTTGTCCTTACTGGTAAGGAAAGCCATGGGACCCCCGACAGCTCCCAGAATATGGATCTTCAACCCGAGTACCGCCTCGCATAGGGGTACGTGGTCGAAGACCCCCAACGTATCGCGAGGGATACCCGCCGGCCCATTAGGTGGTCGGCGGCGCATCGCTGCCAGCGCAAGTTCCCCCGCCTCACGAGGTCGCACGTGACCTTGGAGCAACGACCCCCCGCTCGGCAGGCCGCTATATAACGACGGGCTTCCCGCCGTCCCGGCTTTGGGTCTGCCCGGGGGGTTCCCCGTCAACCTGCATCTTGTGAAAGAAGCTGACGGCTATGGCTCTAGGGAGACAGGCGTTATCGGCGTTGTTGATGGCCACGACGCCACGTTTACGTCCGACGTCTCTCTCCCTCTCGGCGAAATTCCCCGTGAAGGTAATCGCGTTTCCCCGTGTCCCATGCCTATGCGCCTGAAGACGCCGACGTGAACCGTGAAAGCGCCGTCGAGAGGAATTTCCGCTTTGCTTTGGAGCGTTCGCTCGATTTGGTCCAGAATGTAAGCCCCGGTGAGCTCTTTCCAGCGGCGTAGCGGCACAAAGATCGGCACGTCTAGAGCGGGGGACATGACGGTGAACTGTAGTTCGTCGTCTTCGCCGATCATGGCGCCTATAACCCGGATGAGGTCGTTAAACAGCTTGCGCAGCCTGTCTAACGCCTCCAGTAGACGCGGGCCCCTCCACGAGGGTCCAAATCGGATATCGAGGGTGACATCCGCGAGGGTTCGCGCCCAACGCCTCACCCGACGCGTCCTAACGACGACGTCGTCTTTGGAAATTATAACCGTCCCGGACGGCAGACCCTCCAGAAGATCGTTGGCGTCCCCGGACGCCCGTCCCCATCGCTGAGCGGGACCCCGGGGGGTCGGCTCTACGGCGCTGGTGTGGCGCGGACAGAAGATCCCGTGATCGCCGTGCGGGCCCGCTAAGGCCTCCGGGGTCTCGAGACGGCGACCGCAGTCCCCGCACACGAAACGACGGCCCGCATCTGGAGATAGAAAAAAAAAAAAAGGTTAAGGTCGGGTTAAAAAGAGGCAAAGATCGGGTTAAAAAGAGGTAAAGATCGGGTTAAAAAAAAGGGTAAAGATCGGGTTAAAAAAAAAAAAAGGCCCCCACGATCGGTTAAAAACGTGCGCCCCCCACGGTAGGCTTTGAGGTACTGTAAGGCTGCTCGAACCTCGGGATGTGGAGGGGCGCCCCCCTTAAGACGACGTCGCGAGTGTCGCTGGGGTTTTTGACCTCCACCTCCCCCGCCGGGGCGGGCGGACCTCTTAAGAGACGGCGAGGCCTGGAAAAAAAAAAAGGGTCGTATTATCGTTACAGCGTACGCGGGAATACGATGTCGTAGTCGAGAGAGTGAAGACGCGGCACTCACCCGAGTATCCGCGCCCGCCACCAGACCCTCTGCGAACTCGAAGGCTCCGGGATGTTGGAGACCCTCCGTCGGGGTCTGCGTTTAAAAGAGAAAAAAAAAGAATAAGGCGACGGTTCTCGCGATCGCCGACAATGACGATGGTTACGGCTAAGGGCGTACTCACGCTGGCGATTTCCAGGAACCGTCCGCGAGATCGCCCATCGCCGTATCGGGGGGGTCTAAACCCTCGGTGGCCGCCGATATCTGGAAGGGTAAAAACGAAAAGAATAGAGTGTCACGATCGTCGCTCCCTCGCTCTCTCTCTCTCTCTCTCTCTGGATGGAAAAAAAAAAGCTCTCACCAAGTCCGCCAACTCGACCATGTCGATGTCGTCTAGAGGTCCGTCCCAAAGCGCCCTCCGGGCGTTTTGAAGACGCGCCGACGACCGCGGGTCCGGGGTTCGAAGACTGAACGTCCCGATCGGATCGCGGGCGTGACGTCTCGACAGTCGCCTCAACCGACGCGGGGGGACCCCCTGAGGGATCCTCTGCGGACCTCATCACGACAGACGGTTCGGTGGGGGTCTTAATGCGGGGGAAAAAAAAAAGATGACGTTAAGTAAGAGGGTATTAATTTAACGATGGGGCGCGCGAGAGTTTTTTTTTTAAAAAAAAAAAAAGCTTACCGGGAGCTGGCGAGGGTCCCGGTCGAGCTCCCGAGCTGGGGGACGCGGCCTCTCGACGGGGTCGTCCGACGGAATGGGGTCCCCTGGACCTCGGGAACCGACGCTGGGCGGGGTCCCCTGTAGGCTCGGACAGCCGCCTCAACCGACGCTGGGGTCCCCCCTGCGGGGCCTCGCCTCGACAGCCGCCTCAACCGACGCTGCGGGGTCCCCTGCGGGCCTCGTCTCGACAGCCGCCTCAACCGACGCAGCGGGGTCCCCTGCGGGCCCCGTCTCGACAGCCGCCTCAACCGACGTAGCGGGGTCCCCTGTAGGTCTCGTCTCGACAGCCGCCTCAACCGGGGGGGGCCCCCTGCCCCCTGGACCTCATCTCGACAGTCAGCGGGTGGCGGTCTTAATGCGGGAAAAAAAGACTGGGGTTAAGTAAGAGGAGTATTAATTTAACGGGCGGGTGTGAGAGTTTTTTTTTTTTTTTTTTAAAAAAAAAAGCCTTACCAGGAGGTGGGCTGTTCTGTGTAGAACGCTGTGTCGTTAAACTCTGCCACTGGTAGGGGTGGAGTTCAGCATATAGCTGGTGAGGCGTTGGGGACAGACGATGTCGCAAAAGGAACTCTAGAAAAAAAAAAAAAAAAACGGGTTTTTTTAGAAGCGGGATTATTTTTTTTTCACCTCAACGGTACTAGTCAAAAATAAAAAAAAAAAAAGACGGATACTCACAGCCTTATGATGCGCTATAGCGGCGCTTCTGACGTCCTGCCATTGATTGGGTGTGAACTCTCTTTTTTTTATATATATAAAAAAAAAGTTTCTAAATTTCTTTTTAAAGCGTTATTTGAAACTAGTTTTTTTTTTCAAGTCCATTGACTCTTTTACAATCTTCATAAAAAATACCGTTCAATTTACGTTTAGGCCTCTCTCTTACATTTATATTATCTATATTTTATAGTCATACGTATTAACGTATTCATAATATCGTAATACCGTAAACAAAACTACAAAATTAATGGAATTACTCTACATTTATATAACGCTAAACTTCTACGCGTATAATATTGACCTTTTAATACTAGGCTGTATTTTTTCAATTAAAATTCTCTGATAAACTTAGAAAATTGGACTATTCGATATCGCGCGGTAAGAAGAAAGATACATTCTTCAATGAGACCGCACGCAGGGTTTACCGTCTATACCACGTTTGATATATTGTAAGTTGATTATAATAGACAATATCGTTCTAACGCCGCTGTCAAACCGAATCACGGTAGAGCCTCCAATCAAGAACACCTCTATAATGAGACCACCTCTGTAATAAGACCACTTTTCTCGGTCCCAATTCTTCAGTGCGCTGAAATGTGCCGCTGGTGCAAATGAGAGGGTAAATATAAGCGGGGAAAGAAGACTTAGATAATTAATTAAATTAACGTATAATTATCAACCGGATCGCACCGTGTGGCCTCATAATCACAAGCAGTGGATCAGCAATAGCTCTTATTACTCGAACGAATTACTTGAGGAAAAGTTGTTTTCGCATTTTAAATATTCTATATATTTAGCCTACAACTCTAGGTCTCATTATATATTGCGGATAGTTTTCTCTTTTCCAGCCGTATTCTCGTTAAAACGAAATTTTGGTTTAAAACCTTAAAAACGGACTGTCGATTTAACCGTTTTCGACTACCCTCCAAAGACACCGGTGAGACGGAGACCCGCCCCTAAGACTCTTTTTTTGCGTTTTTTAGCCAATCTAACGATTCTACTCCCATCTATTAAAAAAAAAAAAATGGTATGAAAAGGGTTTTCCCTTGCCAGACAAAAGATATCTCCTTTACATAGTATTAGCGGATGGGTCATGGGGGCGGTCGGTTCCATCTAATTCGCATCGGGTTCTCACTCGATCCGCGTTAAAACGATTCCCGCGGTTTAAGTCGCGCCTTTTAACTGGACGAAATTCCGGTTTCACAGACAAAAAAAATCCTATAAATCGTTCTCGCCCTTGTATATATATAGTTTATACAGTACCGCTTCTCTACTTTTTTTATGCGTGATTTTGAGAGGGGGGGGGAAAATTGAAAAGTTTAACTCTGGTTAGGTTGCGTTATGGATTCTAAAGCGACAGTTTCTGGCGAATTTTATCAGGACAGTTATTTTTTTTCTTCTGTCATAACGCATCGTCGTGTAGATCTGGATTTCGCCTTTAAACATCTTTAAATCGTTAAAGCTTCCCTGTGTATATATAATTAGTCCAATCCGAGATTAGACAATGGGTCATTAAAGGTCATCGCCGCGCCCTGGCGACGAACGGACAGAACCCCAGCGATGACTCATCATCATGAGTGTGCATCTTTTTTTCTTTGTCTCGAGTCGTAGTGAGGATTATTGAGCCGCGTTTTAAAGGATTTTGCTAGTTTTAAGACGATATCTGGATAGGTTTCTTTTTACGAAAGGATAGCGGACGTAGTGAAGTCGGTTTTTAAACCTTTGACGATGCTGTGGCTGGCTTTAAGCCTGGTTTTGTTGGGAGTTTTTTGGTCAGGGGGCCGCGACCACGTGTCCTGTCGAACAGTGTAGATGCGGTGTTCAGAAATGGGACTGTTCGGATTCTGGTCTTAGGCGTGTTCCTCACTCCTTGTAGTATCTTTTTTTTTATAGGACTGGGCGCTAACGTGGTGACTCTAGACGTATCTCAACAGAGAGGGTACCATTGCGTGCGTGGACGTCAGAGAGCTAAGCGTGGCCTACTGTACGCGTTTTTTTTTTTTAAAAAAAAAAAAAAAAAAAAAAGTTTATCATCTTTCTTTTTTATAAAAAAAACGTAAAAACGAAGAGTAAAAAAATAGATAGAGGCCGGCGTTTTTTTTTTTAAATAAAAGTCCGCGTTTTTTTTTTATAAAAAAAAAAACGAAGAGGAAAAAAATAGATAGAAGTCCGCGCTTTTTTTTAAAAAAATAAGCCGCTTAGAGAGAGAGAGAGGTTTTTTTTTTAAATTGGTAAAGTAGTAACATAACGCACTCACCTAGGTTGACTGTCCATGTCAGTGTGCACACCTCTTATAAAACCGTATCCTGTATTACTCGCGTCTGCTCGGGGAGCGAACTAGCTTCCAGAATGACGCTAGGGGGCTAGGGCTTCAGGCTTTTATGCTAGCGCCTCGAGCTTTTGACAGGCGAGATTTATCGACCGTCTCTCTCTTCGGCGCCGGGGTCTAGACTGGCCCCGCCCTCCGCGGTGGGCGAAAAGACGCGACGTCGCTATTAGAAAGAAAAAAAAAGACTGTGACATCGTTTTTTTTGCGGGGTTTTAATTTTCTGACGACCTTTTTTTTTTTTTTTTTTTTTTTTATTGACGGGCGGGATACGATACGTTTGATTTATAGGACTCGGTTTATTATTATATCAAAGAACTTAAATAACTATAAGAAGTCTCACTGCCTATACAGCGTGTATATGAAAAGTGTAATCTAGCAGCGCTAGCTCCGACTAGTGGCAGACTGGTACAACTAACAATATTGGCCGTCTCTTTATACGTATATATAGTTTAGATGGATCTTGCGCACAAATTGTGAAGAAAAAAGTTGATATATTTAGTCATTTATTCGATATTCATTGCAAATTCGTGACAATATACGCGCGTTAGCCGTAACAACATTTGTCAATAATTTATATCACGTTTTTAAAGTGAAAGCTATATTAGAATTCGTACGCCTTCATTTCAGTACGCGTACAATATTTAAATAATACTGATTTCATACGCGTTTAAGTTTCATTAATTTTCTGTTCCTTTTAACACCTTTTTGTTTTTATTTTCATGGTTTGAGATTTTCAAAGCGTGGAACATTTTAACTTTGAAATACAATTTAATCATTTCGTGTAACTTAATCCGACAATTGGCGTTCTGCCATTCTAAAAAATCTTTCTGTACATCTTTCACATTTGTCATTAGTCTTTCAAGTATTCCATCTAGAAATTTAACGGTGTCACACGCGTGCAAAAACAAAATTTCTAAACGTTCCGCAAATTCTATAAACGCTTTATTGGGTATACTAACGTATTTTCTATCTGGTAGACCTTTTTTCTTCAAAAATATATATTGATCCGTATCTGGGGGGTTTATCGTATTGACATCGCTTTTTACACGCGTTGCGGGTACCTATTTTTGATTTAGCCAGGAGATAACCCGCCGTGTACGCTTCAACATTTTGTTCTGGAAGTTCTGTTGGTGGTTTCATCAAAAAAAAAAGATATTCTAAACCTGAAAGACTTTTCACTAGATAGTAGATTTTCAGACCCTCTATCGTTTCCGACATCTGCAGCGCCACTCGAATTGTCTATGATTTTAGTATTTGCTGTCATGTTTGTTAGACTTAGCAAAATTTGGACTAAATCCGCTTTGCAATTAGACCCTGCAGATTGTTCTAAAATCTGGTCGAACACAACTTGCCGAAAACTAGCTCTAAACTCAACAGGACTGGGATTATCTCTATTTTCTTCTTTGCCCCTTATGATCGAGAAAAGATTTTCTATACAATCCTGATTAAGTCTATTTGTTAAAAGGTAATGAAAATCAAAATTTTTATGGAAATCAGTCCACAATCCTATTGTTGCATTGATTGGTATTTTTCCAGCCTCGTATACAATAAATAGGGTGGTTATTTGCAAGTTTTAAGTTATTTAGAAAGTCAATGGATTGCTTTAAAAAATCTATATGAGACGCGTTTTCTGATATTGCGTGACCCATTTTTAAACGAGCGCGGATCTGCGCTAGCTAGTGGAATGTTAACGCGTCTTCCGGCTGGTGTCTACTGTAATGATATATACTCGTTATTTTTACTAACCTTTCAATATCTTTTGGAAATTTAAATAATGATAATGAACAATTATTCCTTGAATTATGACATCCTATTGCGGAACAATAATCACCGCCTCTTTTAATTGACTTTTTATACGCTTCACTCATCTTTCCTGTACAGATAAGATAAGACAGATAATGCTTTGTAGTAGTTGTACCAACTCGCCGCTAGGGTGCGCTAGCGTGCAGCCAGATTACACTTTGCAGGCTAGCAGTTGGATCCCTTTGATTATATCGAACCGTATAATAGCTATATATATATATTCTCGGGGAAGGGGGGGTCATCGGGGTTTTTTTTTTTTTATTTTTATTCCTACGATCGAGTTTGGTCGTAAAACTCGAGCTTACGAAACGACGTTGTAATGTTATCTATATATAAACCGTATCCCTCCGCTTTTTTTTTTTTTTTTTTTTTTAAACGCCTACGTTGAGGCGGCGTTTTATTTTATTATATACTCACCATTCTACGGTAGTGATTCAAACTTTTGAGTATAAGGAGCAGGAATAGGATGACCGCTGTGAGGAAATCCGGTGTCTGGGAAGAAGGTCGTTCGTTACGAGTATTTTCTATAATCTTTAAAAGATTTTCTGTCGCGTTATAGGGACCGTCCATGTTTGAGTTTGACGTCGGTTTTCGCTTCGTTTTGTAAAAGAGCGTTACTATTATGGATTTTTTTTTTATCGCTCTTCAGGTAGACGGTACGACGTCCGCCACCGTCGCGGGCGGCACCACCACCACCGCCACCACCACCACCACCACCACCGCGGCGGCACCACCACCACCACCGCCGCCACCAGCACCACCGTCAGGACCGCGGCCGGCGCTACCCCCGGTACCACCGTCAGCACCACGACAAGCGCCACCGTCAGGACAGTCACCGCTAGTACAACCGCCGTAGGACCCGTCAGCGCCACCGGCTCCGCCGTAGACGGTGCCGCCAGTACCACCCCGCCCCACCCCACCACGGAGGGTGACTACGACGGGGCGTTAGTCGTGTGGGCCACCGTCGGTATAACGTTAACCCTAGGCGGCGTTCTCCTCCTGGTCGTGGTGGGGTTGGCCTGCCTGTGGCGGAGGGTGAGGAGGAGACGTGCCTCTGACGTGGAGCGCGGGGGGTACCGCCCTATGCCACCGCTTAGCACGCCCCAGAACCCGTCGCCCTTCTCCCTGGACGATTCGACTAGCACGCCCCAGAACCCGTCACCCTTCTCCCTGGACGATTCGGAAGAGATTGAACTTTTTGACATTAGCGAGGCGGGGCTGCGGCGGGCGAGGAAAGAAGCTGACGACATCGAGAGGCTGGAGGCGGAGGCGGAGGCGAGGCGAGAGGCCGAAGCGCGACGGGGCGGGCCGAAGCCGAGAGAAAAAGACGTGACGAAGAAGAGGCGAGACGGGCGGCGAAGGAGCGCGAGAGCGCTGCCTTGAAGAAGCTCCGGTCCGTCGAGAGGCAGAGGGCGCGCGAGGCAAAGTTCGGCGAAAGGAAGCGCCAGGACGAAGCCCGGGCGGCGCGTGAGACCGTGGCCGAGGGTGATGTCAAGGAGGCCTCGACCGTGGCGGCGGAGGAGGCCGGGCGCGCTTTCGCCCTAGTCCGTCGTGACGATGACGGACCCGAGGGTGAAGTCGCGGGAGCCGTGGGCGGCGGGGAGGCGGCCGAGGTAGTCGAGGGGGCCGAGGCTGCGGCCTTCGTCGGGAGGCGCCAGGACGATGGCGAGCCCGAGGAGGGGAGAGGCAGACGACGTCGACGGTCAACGAGGCGGTTGACGTATGACGAACACTTCAGGCAGGATGTGACGGAGTAGATGTGTGAACGTTTTTTTTTTTTTTTAAAAGGACTTCTTCCCCGAGGCTTTGGAAAAAGGCGTGGGATATTTTTTTTTTCTCTCTTAGACTCTGATAAGTATATTTTTATTTTTAAAAAGACTTTTTTCTCATAGTTTGACGCCTAGAGAGAGATTTCTCGTTAAGTTTTTAGTCGACTGGTGTAAAAAAAAAGGTTGTTTTTTTTTGATTCTTAGCTTTTGATTCTGTTAAATATATATACGTATTACGTTGCTAAGTTTTAGTCGACTGGTGTAAAAAAGTCCCCGAGGCTTTGGAAAAAGGCGTGGGATATTTTTTTTTCTCTCTTAGACTCTGATAAGTATATTTTTAAAAAGACTTTTTTCTCATAGTTTGACGCCTAGAGAGAGATTTCTCGTTAAGTTTTTAGTCGACTGGTGTAAAAAAAAAAGGTTGTTTTTTTTGTGATTCTTAGCTTTTGATTCTGTTAAATATATATACGTATTACGTTGCTAAGTTTTAGTCGACTGGTGTAAAAAAGGTTTTTTTTTTTGTGATTCTTAGCTTTTGATTCTGTTAAATATATATGTATTACGTTGTTAAGTTTTAGTCGATTCTTAGGTTTGAAAAAAAATATATATGTATTACGTTGTTAAGTTTTAGTCGACCGGGGTGTAAAAAAAAATGAAACGTGTGTGCTACGTTTTTACGTATACGTATATACCCCCCAGACGGTGACCGTCTTAGGTTTTTGTGATTCTTAGCTTTTGATTCTGTTAAATATATATGTATTACGTTGTTAAGTTTAAGTCGACCGGGGTGTAAAAAAAAAACGTGTGCGCTACGTTTTTACGTATACGTATATACCCCCCAGACGGTGACCGTCTTAGGTTTTTGTGATTCTTAGCTTTTGATTCTGTTAAATATATTTCACTCTAGTCCGAGAACGCTTTCGTAAAGATGAAAGCGGGGGTAAACGGCTGACAGCTGTCTCAATTTTCTGTGATGTAAAGTAGGCCCTCGTTTTCGGCGCGTCTAAAGATTGTCGAGTGGGCAGTAATTAGCGTAAACGCGTGCCAGCTGTCTCCGATGGCGCTCGATTGAGTCGAGTGGTCAATGTCTGCCTCGTAGAGCGATTAGCCCCCGAGTTGAGACATTTGATAGAGATATATTTTTAGACGTATTTTTAGAGCGCTAAGTTTTTACGCGCTGTTCTTTTTTTGTTAAAAAACGTAGATTTTTGGTTAAGTTTATACTTTTTTATAGAGATTCGTTTTTTTTTTAAAGAGATTTCTAATAAAAACTGTAAAAGAGCGTTTTCTTATTCTTTGGGAAGGTAAAGGCCTATATAGAACCGGGTTATAAGAGACGAATACTCCCCGACTTAATCTTAATTAGTCCCTAGTTAAATGAGACGAATAAAAACGTAAAAAGCCCTCCCCGCCTTAATCTTAATTAGTCCCTAGTTAAACGCGTGTCTACATACTACCGTTTTACTTTCAGTAAATTCTTTGCTTCCTAAAACGCGCGTAGCTCTCCTTCGGAACTAAAGTTCTCTATTATTTTAATTTGAAAACCTCGAACTAAGTATTTTAGGAAACAAAACCGCACGTCCTCGTTTCATTACGCGTCTACATAGCTCTGGAAATCGTACATCAGCGAGTTACTACGAGGCGCCTTCTGTCTCTGCGCCGCTGACTAACTAATGATACCTATAAATCCGCGGCTAGCCCGGCGAGTGGCCGGCGGTGATTAATGGCTTTGTCCTATAGCTCCCTCGCTCACCTGGTCCCCCGGATCCGCGGGGCGTTTGTAGGAAGCCGTTTAAATAGCTCGAGGCACTCCACTTTCTATTGATTTCTCGAGCGTAGGCACTCGAGGTCCTCGTGTTCTTACGGCGCGCGCGTGTCCCCTGGATCCGCGGGGCGTTTGTAGGAAGCCGTTTAAATAGCTCGAGTCACTCCACTTTCTATTGATCTCTCTCTCGATGGGGGGTCCTGGTTCTTACGCGGCGGCGCGTGTCCCCCGGATCCGCGGGGCGTTTGTAGGAAGCCGTTTAAATAGCTCGAGTCACTCCACTTTCTATTGATGGACACGAGGGGGTTATACGGGCGACTACAGGCCCCCTGGGATGGACACGAGATTATACGGGATGTCCCCCCCCGGAAAGATGGAGGTCTTACGGACACCCGGGCGCTATTCTGGGGCGGAAATAATAGGTACATTTTTGATACGTTTCCTGAGATCGTGAAAAGCGTTATTCGTATAATTCGGAAACTAGTTAAAGTTACACTTTTTGTTCAATATTTGAGATTTTTGAGATTTTGGATTTAAATTGCGCATTTTCCCGGATATTTGGATCGCGCGACAACTGCGCTGTACCCGGGGAGTTGAGGATGCCAATGACCCCCGACGCGAATGCTTTACGTTTTGTCTACAGCTATCCCTACGCTAAAAGATAGCAATAAGCGATAATCCGCGTTCTTCATTTTTTTTTCCGAGTCATCGGGGAACCGTAAAACCTCGTCATTCCGTTACTTTAATCAACGCGGGGATTGTGTAGCCCCCCACCCCCCGTAATCTATCGCGTCCCACCCGTGGTCGAGCGCCGCTAGTCTAATCCACGAGCAGCGCTGGACAGCTGACCTGTCAAAAGCGAGGCGTGATTAATGACTTTAGGAACGACATGTAGTCTCTTGCTTACAATGTTCCTATGACCTGGGGTGCACGCCTTTGAAATGCTGCACTGATTGTGGTGAGAAGCTCCCTGGTACAGCTCAAGGGAGACACGCCGCCCTTGTACTGCCGGAAGTGGGCGCCCTCTGCAGGCATTATAGCTAGAATAGGAAAATCGGCCAGTTCACCTCATCAAATGTATTTTCTAACCCCTCTGCTAGATTCGCCTTGCCCAAAACAGTAGAATATTTTATGTGACCTGCATATTTTCAGTAGTATCATGATTTTGTGATTTTGATCCCCTACTAATCGGCATAAGGGAACAGAAATGACTTTGAGTATTTTTGATGATTTGCTCATGAAATAGGAATCAATGAAGTAACTTGCAGGCTGCCAGTCTGCCAATGATGGGACAGACACCTTTATCACAGACAACCTGGCAAGCCGAAGTAGCCTTCTTTCAGCCTTGTATAGTCATCCCGAACAGAGGGCCCCATCTGTGCACTCCTATCTCCATCACAGACATCTCGATCTCTTTTAAATTATTTACTTTCAGTAGTGCTGGCACACTCGGATCTGCCTGGTAAGAGGGGTACATACCTATGGGGCTGTCTAAAAACAGGCAGGGCGACCATGGGGACAAGACGATGCTTAAGATCCATATAGAGACATTTATGCCATTTGTAGATACGCAATAGCGTCGATTCCTCTCTGCAACATCTTTCACCATGATTCTTTGAATTTGAGGGTACTTCCTTAGAGTCTCTGGTCTCGCAAGAAACTTGGATACGACCTTGTAGAAATATTTGCATAGCTTGATGGGGATAGTCTAGTTTCTATCAATAAGTCTTCTCTGGGCGAATCGTCGATATTCTCTTTGCAGACAAGCCCACATAGGCGCGGAGGTCAGGATCGGAATAGTTGGCCTTCTAACATATCAAATCTGGACATTGTCAGGACATGGGACATCTTGCTCATCTCGCCATCACCTTGGTACCTTCCTCTACTTCCACATCTCTGGGCCTCAAATACGAGTTAAGCTCATCTTCCTTCATGTAGTTTTCCAAGTCTTTTAGTAGTTGAGTTACAGTGTGACTATATCATCATGGTTCAATGAGGTCAAGGGCTGTAGTATGGGCTTAAATATATATTTTTTCTCTTTCAGTCTTCTGATATACTGACAATTTGGAGCCACTGTGGCCGTACCTTCTGTGGAAAGAATCTGGGAAAGAGTTTTCACTAAATTTGGTGACACTTTCATGAGAATCTTTGGTAAATTGTAGAAGTGGAGCAAGCTAGCATTCTGTTATAATCATTTTCTTTCCAAATCATCTTCTGATCTCTAAGAGGTAATTGAACACTGAGAGTGGTTGATTGATAAAACAGAGGTATAGAGCCAAACTTGTCACGAGCCATGACGCTGGCTCCTTTCTCTACCTGTAGAGATCCACGGTTAGAGGAAGAAAAGCAGAGCGGGGTCTACATATAGCTATGAGAGAAGCTTCATGATGGTCGCTAAACAAAGGCTGCAGACACTGCACCTCTATACTTGTTACTCTCAATCAGCTGCTGTGCTTTTACCCATTGATGTGTTGTATACAAACTAAACTCTGTGTGTTCTGTATTTGCAACTGTCAAAAGCGACATTTTTGAGATGCCCAAGTGTTTATAGTTGCTCTTCAGCTTAAAGGCTCAAATGCACACAAAGCAGCATGGCATGGAACCACTGCATGGAGAAGACCAGGTATCAGGTCACAGCCATAGAGTTGACCAGGAGCCTCACTGCCATCAGGTTCAATCTTGAGCATGATGCGAATGCAGCAGCTTCTCCACTGTAATTCTTGTGTGGATTTTAATGAATCGCTGTAAAATTTTAAAATTTCAGTGTTTCTTGTTTGAGCGCAATATGTGGACATGTGTATTGCTCAGGTCATTCTGATGTCGACTTACAACCTCTTCGGAGCAGGTACCATGACATTATCTGTAAACCCACTCTGTGGCGAAGTAGTGCAGCCTAGTATTCTGATGTTTATATCTGAGGTGTGTTGCAATAATTGTATGGTAAGTAATGTGTTGTTACTTTGTACTGCTTTATGAAGTGGTAACTGACCATCATGATCACCAATGTTGGCGCCTGCATTGTTTTCGATCAGGAACCCAATTACCTAGAACTTTGTATCATTGCTGCAGGAGACACAAACTAGTGACTCATCGGCTCCCTGAGCATCTACTTGCTCCTCTTGGATGAGCATTTTGCTGATTTTAGATTTATAAACAGCGGTATGAAGTGGTGGATCCCAGGCCGCCATTTGTCATATTGACATCGGCTTCATGATCAAGGAGGAATTGGATACAATCTGATTTTGCACGCAAACACGCATAGTGAAGGGCAGTTGTTTCTCAATCATCCGTAATTGGCTGGCATTAAATCCATAATCTCTCCGCCTCACCACTAATGCATTAACACTCAAAGACCAGCTCTGACTAGCATCTTTAGTCACCAGAACTTTTCTGACTATCTATCTCATCAAAGTGGTTTTCCCCATGTTGACCCACGTATAAAGGTCTGCCTCTGTCGATGAGCAAGACCATTAATATCGAAGCGACCCGAGGTGAGTGCTATATGTATTGGCATGTTACTGCCATCCTTCATATTCAGAAACGCTTTGTCAATAAGATGTCACAGTCTCAAACTGCTGGCTTGACAAGCCAAATGAATGGCTGTTGTTTCTTCAATAGCAAAGCTGGACTAACAGCATTGACAGGGACGCAGTCTGATGAGCATATTGATCACTTGAGTTGTTTGAAACATAGTCAGAAAGCCATCATGAGGCTGTACCTACACTCAAGGCTTTGCTGAAATTAAATCAGTTAGATACTTATCAGGTACAAATAATTTAGTGAGAATACAAAATTCATATTTTTAAGTGCCACTGATCACAAAAACAATGTAATTTGTTAATCTTTTTAACCCTCATCAGAATTTCGTAATACTCATGAGCACAAAAAGTATTTATTTACACGGTAACTTGTTAATTTCTAAATGTTAAGAATTGTTCGATGAAGTTAAACAAGTTAGTTGTTTTAAACTATTTTGCACAATGTATGGTGGACATCTGTGATCTAATTATTAAACTGATGGTATCAACAAATTAAATGTAGCTTGTAATGATATATATATACAGAAAATTATTTAAAATCAAAAGAGGTACAAGTATGACTATATGTACATAATAACATTGATGATCTGAAAGCTATTTTAAGGAAGGTCTGTTATCGCCTTGCTTGCAATTAGCTTGAATTAGCAAATATAAGCATTGGAGGCTATTATCAATTCAAATTTCCTTTAATATATATTTTCTGAATCATGTTGTAAAAAGAATTATTTGTTGAACTTTTTAGTTTTTATCATGCATATTGTTTGATATGAATGTTTGTCCCAAATAGTTATAAAATAAAAAGATAAAATAATATAACAGATTTAAAATCAATAGTTGCTCTATTCACATGAATGGTCAAATTGACCCAAAATGACCAAACGCTTTGGATGGGCGCATGAAGTAGCCAGGTCAAATATTCAAATGAATAACAGTCCAAATAAATTTAGGATTCATTTGATTGATTGGCGTTATTGGTGTTCTAAATTTCTGATTGATAGAGTTAGACCTTATCAAACTTAACTTAAACTTAAGTTTGTACTAAGTAAAATATTGTTGGTTACAGCAAACAAGTCTATAAAAGAACGTGATATATGTGCAACAGTAGATTTAATTTTGTCTAATAAATGTGGAGTTGTGCATATTGAAATTTGGCTACGCAGTCCTGCTCATAGCTAAGTATACAAATGTATGTACTCTTTTGGACAAATGCAACATGATAGCTGATGAACGATGAAAAATGCATGCAAAAGAATAACGCTTAAATGTGAAAGCTAACGCACTCATACTCATCTATATTGTGTGGGCCTGCCAAGTAATCTGATATTTTAAATTAATATTCAGCACATTATAAAGATTCAGCCATGATAAATATAAATTATCAGAAGGCACAATGCTAATCTATTTACTAGTATATAAGGATTGACATTTGTTACTGCACACCACATGCACCGGGCCTCCTTCTTCCATCTCTACACTTACTGTATCTGCTCCTCTGGAGATAAGCACGGCCACTGCAGCTGCTCTACCAGAATGGCTGCTATATGTATTGGCCTGTCATCTAGGCCATTCTCCATATTCACACTGGCCCCATTATCAATAAGAGCCTTAAAGTTTCCACTGTGCCGAATTCACAAGCCAAATGAAGTGCTGTTGATTTACTGATCTTGTCTTGACTGACAGCATTTGGGATAATAGATATTCCAGCCAAGATGAGCTGAGTTAAATAACTTCTGAATTGTCATCTTCATAGAAAGCAAAGCATTCATAAGTGCTAATGTCCACTACATCATCTATCGCCTGTACATCAGCTCCTGGAAGATGAATAGACGTACCATCTCTGACTGGCCCCATCTAGCAGCGTAATGAATATAAGGGAAACCTTCTATATTACTCCAAAGTTGATGCTGACGCCAGTCTCAAGTAGTGTCGCCACCAGGGTTATGTTTCCTGTTAAATAAAGCCTGCTAGCACTGTGGTAATACCTTGAAAGTAAAAGTAATAATCCTTACATATCTGTTATGACTGCATCATGGCACTTTTTGCTGGCACGGTTAGGCCATGGCTTTAATAGCGGTGTTGTCTCATTATATTATAGATTGTATAAATAATGCGGGAAGCAGTAAGCTGTATAATCTACAAATAGCAATTCATGACTGTAGCTGTTCCTCTTTAATTACGGTACTTAACGTATGTGACGAACTCTGGCATTACAATAACTTTGAAGCATTTTACAAAGTCAAAACAGATGGCAACTTAATAGACACCTTAAGCTCTGGTTGAATGTATTTGCTGTGTGTGGTAAATGTACTTTATAACACAACATACAATAAACCCGCAGAACACATCTTACAATACACCTCCCTACTATTCTTCACTTACCTTCTGCCTCTTGAGGAAAGCAAGGCAGCTGTAGTCTGCTTTTACCACTAAGTGCTGCTATTTGTATTGGTGTAAACCTAGAGAAAGCCATTTTCATTAATTTGCACCATTGTCAATAAGAGCCTCAAGAAGCTTCCATTAAATTAAATTGACAAGCCACATGAAGTGCCATGTTCTATGTACGTCCTGGGACTGACAGCATTGACAGAGACGCCTGCCTGAATGGTGAGCTGGAGTGATCGCCTCTGTGTTGTTTAATTTATTGGAATAACAGGCAGCCATGAGGTGAAAGACCAAACCTACTGCTCCATCACTCGCAGCATCAACTGCTGAGATGAGCCACAATGGCGCTTTACTCATAGAAGGCTGTGTATTGGCACGCCCATTCTCGCCATCCTTTTTAAGATTCAGATCTGGCACCTCTGCTGTCAATTATGCTCTCACAGTTTCTAAGAAGAATGCAATAGTTTATATCAACGCTGTTGTTTTATCCCCATCGTGACTGAGCCAGCATTGACTGAAACTCCAGCCTGGATGAGCTGAGTGATCACTTCTGTGTTGTCTTAATTGTTAATCAAGTGGCAGCCATAAGTGGTGTATACCTTTCCTTGTCTAAGCTTTGTACATCAGCACCGGAGATCAGCAGACCAACCATATGTGCCCTTTCCTTGCTGGGCTGCAATGGGATCAGTGGCAAGCCCTGGCACATGGTGTTGACACTGACCCAGTCTCAAATATTCTGTAGCTAAATGTATGTCGTCTTTTGTCACAGACTGATGAGCTGAAGGCAAGATGGTGGACTGAAAAGCAAATTGAAGAATTGTATATTTAGAATTTACATATATATAGGAGCCTTTAACTAGTAAAGTATGAGTAATTAAAATACAGATTACTGCAGTAAGATGCTTGAGTTGAAATCAGTTAACAATGTGGTATTTCAGCATAATGGTATTCGTAAATAAATAGCGCATTCACACACAAACCCTTGTGTTTCAGATTGGTTGTAAACTATAGATGGCTTTGAATAGTTAAATTGTCATGATTTATGATTTAATGAACTTGGGTATATTATTATATGTAATTAAGTCATTAGACTTATGACGCCAAGTCAGGTTAGGACTATATCACATAGTCTGTAGGATTCAACCTACCTAATCAACCCACGACCGTATGGCACCATTCTGGGAGTGCACCTGTATTTTAGTTATATCTGAGTGTGTTGCAATAATTGTATGGTAAGTAATGTGTTGTTACTTTTTGTACTGCTTTATGAAGTGGTAACTGACCATCATGATCACCAATGTTGGCGTCTGCATTGTTTTCGATCAGGAAACTCACCATCTCAGAACTTTGTATCATTGCCGCAAGACACAAACTAGTGACTCCATCGGCTCCTGACATCTATCTTTGCTCCTCTTTGGATGAGCATTTGCTGATTTTGGGGCGCTCTATATAAACAGGGGTATGAAGTGAGGTGGATCCCCAGGCCATTTGTCATATTCGACATCGGCTTCATGATCAGGAGGAGGTGGATACAATCTGATTTTTTGCGCAAACACGCATAGTGAAGGCGGTTGTTCTCTCAATCATCTGTAGTGGCTGGCATTGTAACCATGACCTGCGGCCTCACACTCATCGCATTAACACTCACACCAGCTCTGACTAGCAGATTCAGAATACCAGTAGAATCCTTCTGACTATCTATTCCCATCATCAAAGTGGTTTCCCATGTTGACCCAATGCATGTATGTCTGCTCCTCTGTCGATGAGCAAGACCACAATATCGAGTTTACCGAGGTGAGTGCTATATGTATTGGCATGTTACCTCGACCATCCTTCATATTCAGAAACGCTTCTTTGTCAATAAGAGCTGTCACAGTCTCAACGTGCTGGCTTGACAAGCCCAAATGAATGGCTGTTGTTTCTTCATCATGTTGACTAATAGCATTGACAGGGATTCCAGTCTGGATGAGCATATTGATCACTTCTGAGTTGTTTGAAACATAGTCAGCAGCCATCATGAGTGCTGTACGCCCCATTGACCAAGGCTTTGCTGAAATTAAATAAGTTTAGATACTTATCAACAAATAAATTTAGTGAGAATACAAAATTCATATTTTTATATGCCACCAACAATCACAAAAACAATGTACTGTTAAAACCTTTTTTTTAACCATCATCAGAATTTCGTGCAATACTCATACAATATAAAAAGTATTCATAATACCATCGGTAACTTGTTAATTTGAAATGTTAAGAATTGTTCGGATGAAGTTAAACAAGTATTGTTTAAATCATTTTGCAATAATGTGTATGGTGGACATCTGTGGTCTAATTATTAAACTGATGGTATCAACAAATTAAATGTAACTTGTAATGATATATTTACAGAAAATTATTTAAAATCAAAAAGAGGTACAAGTATGTCACTATACGACTATATGTACACAATAACATTGATGATCTGAAAGCTATTTTAAGGAAGGTCTGTTATCGCTTCTGTTTACAATTAGTTGAATTAGCAAATATGCTGATTGAGGCTATTATCAATTCAAATTTCCTTTATAATATATATTTTCTGACCATGTTGTGGTAAAAAAGAATTATTTGTTTAACTTTTGTTTTTATCATGCATATTGTTTTATATGAATGTTTGTCCCCCCAAATAAAGTTAAAAAATAAAAAAGATAAATAATATAACAGATTTAAAATCAATAGTTGCTCTATTCACATGGATGGTCAAATTGACCCAAATGACCAAAACGCTTGGATGGGCGGATGAGAAGTAGCCAGGTCAAAATATTCAAATGAAGGAATAACAGTCCAAATAAATTTAGGATTCATTTGATTGATTGGCGTTATTGATTTCTAAATTTCTGATTGATAGAGCTAGACCTTATCCAAACTTAACTTAAACTTAAGTTTGTACCAAGTAAAATATTTGTTACAGCAAAACAGGTTCATATAAAAGACCGTGATATATGTGCAATAACAGTGGTTTAATTTTGTCTAATAAATGTGAGTTGTGCATATTGAAATTTGGCTAAAAGTAGTCCTGCTCATAGCTAAGCATATACAATGTATGTACTCTTGACAAATGCAACATGATACCTGATGAACGATGAAAATGCATGCAAAAGAATAACGCTTAAATGTAGAAAGCTAACACTCATACTCATCTATATATTGTGTGTCTGTCAAGTAATTCGATATTTTAAATTAATATTCAAAGAATATTATAAAGATTCAGCCATGATAAATATAAATTATCAGAAGGCACAATGCTAACCTATTTACTAGTATATAAGGATTGATGACATTGCACACTACATGCACCGGGCCTCCCTTCCATCTCTACACTTACTGTATCTGCTCCTCTGGAGATAAGCACGGCCACTGCAGCTGCTCTACCAGAATGGGCTGCTATATGTATTGGCCTGTCATCTAGGCCATTCTCCATATTCACACTGGCCCCATTATCAATAAAAGAGCTCTTAAAGTTTCCACTGTGCCGAATTCAAAGCCAAATGAAGTGCTGTTGATTTATCGATCTTGTCTTGACTGACAGCATTGACAGATATTCCAGCCAAGATGAGCTGAGTAATAACTTCTGAATTGTCATCTTCATGAAAGCAGCATTCATAAGTGCTGTACGTCCTACCACATCATCTATCGCCTGTACATCAGCTCCCCTGGAGATGAATAGGCGTACCATCTCTGACTGGCCCCATCTAGCAGCGTAATGAATATAAAGGAAACCTTCATACACTGTGTTGATGCTGGCGCCAGTCTCAAAAGTAGTGTCGTCACCAGGGTTATGTTTCCTGCTACCAAAACCTGCGCAAGCACTGTACACTGAAAGTAAAAAGTAATAATTCCACATATCTACATGACTCCCATCATGTGCACTTTTTTATTGCGGGTTTAATAGGCCATGGTTTTTAATATGGTGTTGTCCTTACCATATATTACAGATTGTATGAGTAAATAACAGTGGAAGCAATAAGCTGTATAATCTACAACATTTTACCCACTTTACCCATGGCTTTTCCCTCTTTTTTTAATTGCGTACGAACGTGCATGTGGCAGTAAACTCTGGCATTACAATACCTTAAGTTCTTTGAAAGCATTTTACAAATGTTCTTAAAACAGATGGCAACAGCCAGACACCCTACTAAGTTCTGGTTGAATGTATTTGCTGTGTGTGGTAATGTACTTATAACACAACATACAATAAACCCACAAAACTACATTCGATACCACACCTCCCTACTATTCTTCAGCATTGACAGAGACGCCTTGCTCCCCATGAGGAAAGCAAGGCAGCTGTGTCTGCTTTTACCACTAAGTGCTGCTATTTGTATTGGTGTGTAACCTAGAGGAGTTTTTCATTTTCACACTTGCCCATTGTCAATAAGAGCTCTCACAGTTTCCATTGTACTAAATTGACAAGCCACATGAAGTGCTGTTGTTCTATCTACGTCCTGACCCCCGCATTGACAGAGGCGCCTGCCTGGATGAGCTGGTGATCACTTCTGTGTTGTTTAATTTACAATAACAGGCAGCCATGAGTGCAGTGCGACCTAACCTACTGTCTATCACTCATACATCAACGCCTGCTGAATGAGCAAAGCCACAATGGCAGCTTTACCATAGAAGGCAGCGGTGTGTATTAACATGTCTACCTCGGCCCTCTTTACATTCAAACTGGCACCGCTGTCAATTAGTGCTCTCACGGTTTCTACAGTGCTGAATTTACAAGCTATATCAATATCGCCGTTGTTTTTATCCCCATCGTGACTGACAGCATTGACTGAAACTCCAGCCTGGGATGGGCTGATCACTTTTTGTGTTGTTCCAATTACACTGGGCAGCCCATAAGTGGTGTATATCCCTTTTCCTTGTCTAAGCATTGTGCATCAGCACCCTTGGAGATCAGCAGACCAACCATATGTGACTTTCCTTGCTGGGCTGCAATGTGGATCAGTGGTAAGCCTTGGCACATGGTGTTGACACTGACTCCAGCCTCAAATAGTTCTGTAGCCAAATGTATGTCGTCTTTTGTCACAGACTGGATGAGCTTGAAAGGTGATGGTGGACTGAAAAGCAAAAATTGAAGAATTGTATATTTTAGAATTTACATATATCTAGGAGCTCAATCAGCAGCATGAGTAATTAAAATACAGATTACTTATAAGATGTTGAGTTGAAATCAGTTAACAATGTGAATTTTCATAGCACATTGGTATTCGGTAAAATAAATAGGCAGCATTCACACACAAACCCTGTTTTTAGATTGGTTAAAACTATACATGACATAAATAGTTATTTGTTATGATTTATGATTTAATGAACTTGGGTATATTATTATATGTAATTAAGTCATTAGACTTATGACGCCAAGTCGGTTAGGTTAGTCCGTTGGGGACCTACCCCAACCGACGAAA
>JAGTTF010002489.1:38331-50730 GCA_019095985.1 Streblospio benedicti | reverse complement strand
CACTTGGTTTTGGTTCCTTTCCCACCGGGGGTTTTTCATTTATTACTTGAAACCCTATATTATGTTTTATTTCAAAGCCTTCAATTTTGTTTAACTTTAAAATTACTTTTAATAATTTTATTTTATTAATAAAATCAATCAGTTAAGGGAAAGGTTGCTGGGACATGGAATAAGTCAGGCCGTTTGTCTGAAGCCTATGACACCAAAACACAGTAGGTTGATCACTGTTATCCCTGTAAAGCCGGCCCAGAGCTATGCCTGCGCCAGGGTATGGCTGTAGATCTATATATGCATGTACGTCAAACGTACCTATAAACCTGATAATATACATTTGTAGGTCTACAAGGTATTGCATTGTGTACTATGTAGTTCCGTATCCTGTGGCCACGTGGCAAGTTGTAGTCGGTCAGTTGTAGTCGTCGTTACCTGTTCTCTTGAATAAAAGCTCTCCAGCAGAACACCTTCCTCCTCTATATTGGCGCTGAGCCTTTGTACAATAAACAATACAATGCCTTTTGTGATACAAGCATGAGCACCTGTCACAAGGAGCGGAACCTCCTGAGGATCAGGTTTTTTCGGGTCCCCGCCTCATCGATCGTCAATCTCTCTGCAGGGATGTAGTGTTGTTCGCTTTGCCCAGGGGGCAACCCGGAAAATCCGTAGAAAGTTCTCCTCGATGTGTACGCGCCGTTTAATGTGTGCTATTGTTATCTAACTGTTTTTGAGTGTACACTGTGAAAGGTACTATCTGTAAGTAGTGCTTTAATCCAACTTTGATTTATTGTTCCAGCTTTATTTATTCTCAAAATGTTAGTGACCGCAACCTAGCTAATTCTAATATCACTTATATTCTTATACATGAACCTAGTGCCTTTCTTAATGCACAACAACACTTGCACTTTTGAGATGTACTTCAATTGGCCAGCCTGATGTTTTCAGCTGCCGTCAGTCTGCGGCTAGAGTGCCGAGTCTCCAGTTATCGTATGTCGTATCGTCTGTATCGTCTGCTAGTGTACATTTGGGCCACGTTATTTATACTCTTTTTTCTGCTGATCAGCATCTGCTGGATCAACAGAAAACACTCTAATAATAGATATTACCGCATCTTTTGGTGAGACAATGTACAGAATTAGCCATTACAACATAACTTATGACGTTCTGCGGAGATTTCCATGGGAGACACTTGCTATATGTCCTTGGGGAATTGCCTGCAGGGAATACCTGCTGTGTCATGAGCAAGACAATTCTGTGGTCATGACTCATGACAACCCTCCTTTTTCAAGGGTGATAATATCACCCTAAAAAAAAAACGCTGGTCATCAAGGTCACACTCACAGAACCGGTGTCCCTGTCTCCCATCCCTAACCTTAGTAACCAACGGTATCTTTACAAGTTTACTTTAAAAAATAAATAAATAAATGATAAATCACAACACTTCAATGTTTTTGTCCTAAACGAGTCCAATGTTCTCTTTCTGCAGGTGTAGTCTTTTGGCCTTAAGTGCCCCTCCTCCTTAACTGTTCTTCTGTTAAGTGCTGTGAAATTTACATTTTTCACCTTTTTACCTACCTAAAATAGATCCTTATTCTTAAAAACAACCTAATAATTGAACTTAACATATACATGCGCCAATCTTATACAAAATTTTGCCAAAATCTGGGATACATGGAAATACAATTTATGACCCTCACCCAAAATTAAGGTATATAATGGGAAAACAATAATAAAATATTGGGATTATTAAAAAACCTAAAACTACAACACACTCATTTTACATAGGTTAGTAAAAATATAATATACCCACTGGCAAACTATGATTGTTAAAAAAAAATGTTTTCCTATGATTATGCTATAAATCAATGAAAGATTTGACATTCCAGTGTATTAAACACTGGTTTGCCCTATCTAACATTTTCATTCTAACCTAGCAATCTATTACCAAGAAGTGGAAACATTTTTATTCATGTGTCTTAGTTTGTGGTTATAAAATATTGATTTTAATGGTTTATTCAAATAGTAATTGAATGTGGTTCACTAGTAAAATGGACCTAATAATGGTGCTAACTATCACTACATGCAATCAATAATTAGCCAATATATAGACAGTGACATTCCAGTGTATTAAACACTGGTTTTAATTTACTCACCGGGCGTTTTGTCATATATTTCATGACTTCAGGATTAACACTAATAGAACTTAACCTTATAATTGGACACAATCTGCCAAAATCATATACATGCAAACTATGAAATGGGTATTTATATATACATTGCTAACACTCTGGGATTACTAAAAAAACAAATCCTAAAACTGTGATACATATATATTACATGTTTCCCTAAAATTATTATATACGTATATACGTGAGAAGATTTCACACAAAATATTATGAGTTTCCTATCTAACCTAACAATCGTATATCAAACTCATTTGCGGTCGTAGGTTAGTAAAAAAAATACATATGCGCTTTAGTGATATTTGCTGGTAAATTTCTCCTTATTGTTTTAAAAATGTGCATCTATCACTACATGCATTAATGGTTAATAATTAGTATATGTAATTTAATCTATATATTCATAATTCAATCATTATTTATGTAGAAAGGCAGCGAGATTTGGCTAGTCTCTTATTCATGTAATCTTATTCTGGTCCAAAAACATAATGCAATCTTTTCCTTGTGGCGATTTCTGGCACTTGTCTAGTGAGTGCTCAATGCTCACTAGATTTTTCCTTTTGCTGTGTGCATTATGCCTTAGTGTCTTTTGCTTCTTCTTGTCTTTGTTTTTGAATACGACTTGTCTCTTTTTTATATATTTGCTTTTTGGAGGTGTTCTGTGTGCGTATTGCCTTCGACGCCCTGTTCTCTGTTTCCTGGTTGAGTATTGCGATGTGTTTTCATTGTCTCAGGCTTTATTTTTTTTCTTTCCCCGTGTATCTTGGTTATGAATTGTTCATCCTTGGATTTTTGTCTATCTTTTCTTGCTTGCTTTGATTAGCTGTGTTGCTTGTGGGGTGAGACGACACAAACTTGATGTGGTTTTGCCCAGGTAGAGGTGCGTTTGAGTTACGCACCCAGAGGTCATGCAGCAGTCGTTGGCGCAGGTGACGGCAGACACAAGAACCCCTCCGCCAGCGTTCTGAAACTATAGTGTATAGTTAGCAAATGTTCTTATATGTTTTTTTTTTTTTAACGTATACTTCTCCTTTTCTTCTTTCTATATGCTATTATTGATGTCTCGCTACCCTTTACAGTTTTATTTGACAAACAAATTAATTTCTTTATAACATTTATGTACACACTATATTAAATCCTAAAAGAACTACACAAACATGGTATATACACTTAATTACGGTGTGGTGATTATACAATGACTTATATACAGACTATACATTTACCTCTCTCGCTCTACATACTATGATGTTTTGCCATTGATCGCTTTACACTTATTATACATATCATGGTGTTTGTCATTGATTGACTACCCTCCCCTTAATGTGAAATTGCTTGCAATTTTCTAAAATCATGCCATTAATATCACAACATCAGAAAAGTTAATCTGTTTTCATGCATAGGCTAGAACTATTGAAACTAAATAGAACTTAAAAATGTGGTCGAGTTTCCCGTCATGTGAATATATAATGTAACAAGTCTTATTAATCGCGTGCATAACTGGAAACACCCTGTACAAAAGATTAGTTAAACCAAAACAAAAATATTATTAATAGTGTTAAGACATGCGGATGGCCCCGCCTATCAAGCCAAGCTAGGCATTATGACCCTGCACAAGGTGCGCCTAGGAATTTCCCAAGAACTTGGGGCGAGACCATTATGGTTAATACGAAAACGAATGTACAAAGTGCGTGAGACCCCAGCTCTTTGTGTTTTATTGGTGAATAATCCAATGCAGAATACATGATCTGTGTCCTTACGGGTTAACAGATCTATTTTGTTCAAAACTACAATGTTTGGGGTATGCAGTTGAAACAATATGTATTGGGATGTGGACAATATCGCTGGACCTATTTGATATATGTTTTTTAGGAGCTGTTCATACATTTTAAATCGAGGGTGTACTTGATAATACCAAGTTTGATATATCGTGCATGTGTCATCCAGCGATAGAAAAGATGCATCCCATGGATTATTTTTTAATTCAATGTCCACATAAGCCGTTTTAGTGCAGGATGTGCTATGGGGCAAACCCGTGTTCGATCTGTGACTCTATCGATACAAGACTTATGCACATTAGCACAACAATGCCATAATGTCCATGGTTGTTATGCCATCAGAGCCACGTATAAAAAGGGGTTTGGCCAGATATTGTGTGCAGAATTCACAATGCTTCTTTGGTTGTCTAGCACTGCTTTACTCTCTCCACCCTGTCTGCCATCTATTGGGGTATCACCACTGGTGTGATGCCTTGGTGATATTTATTAAACATTCTTGTAGAAAAACACCATCCGCTGTCTCAAATATATAAAACATGCAATGATTAAATGAATTGTCTGAATATCTAGTAATAATATAAGAAATCCTGTGATAATAGTAAAACTATGTAATTATTAAAGCTCTAAAACTGAATACCATCCTGAACTATGTATTGAGACTCGTAAAAGTGATAAGAAATCACATAATTTTTTTTAACTTTGATTTTCATAAAGTCAGGTATAGCTTAATATGTTTCTGTCTAATTTATTTAACCAAAATATTAATGGGTTCCCTCCCCTAATGTGAAAATCCGGTCATCAAGCATTCATTTCCCTACAAAAACATTGTAAACTGCATTTTAAAGACACGTTATGTACGTGGGACCAAGCTGTAGGTGTGAAGGTGTAGTGTAATCCTGATATCGTTTCTAATGTCCTATTCCTAAATAATTATGTCATGGATGTAAATGCGCTATATTTCTCTAATAAACTAATGTGTTCTGTTCTCCAGTGTGCTAAGTGTGTTTAATAAGTTAACATTCCCTGTGTTGTAGTGTGCTATATGTGTTTAATAAATCGACGTTCTACGCTCGTAACTGATAATTGTCGAATATACGGGCCTAAGAAACCCCTTACTGCGCATACCTCCTGTGTTGGTTTTCAGTTTTGATATACCCCTTTTATAACCTCCAAATCATTTTTTTAAATCCCATTGTATGTAGTCCTACTGTGTGTGTGTGTATGATCTGTATCATTCTGCTATGCTAAATGTGTCTGCTACTTCTGCTAATCCGTGTGTTTGAATCCATCCAACTGTGAGTCGGCATGCAGCCCGGTGACTGTGTCCTGTACAAACCCAACCTGGCCTCTCCCCAGGTCATTAAAAAAAACTGCGTGATTGTGGGGTTTAAGATGTTCAGTATTTCACAGCAATATGTCTATTCAAACATGCTACATCACTAAACGTTGCAATATGGTTCCATATTTTCCACGTTATTACCCAATTGCATGCTTATTTTGAATGTCAATACCTGGCCAGGATACTGTGAAAATCTGATCATGTAGACTGGCCTTCATTTACTCAGATCACTTTTAACTCAGAATAAAATTGATACTAATTTATTTCTATAGTTGTGCCACATACTTGATGTGCATTCTTGGTTTAATGAAAAGTTATACATATAAAAACACCAACAAAAATTTTGTTATTGTGTTTACAAAAAATATGCATTACGTAACAGCCACACGTCACTAGATCAGTGAGTGTTTTATGAACACCAACTTACTTGCAGCCAACTTTGGTATTTCTTTGGACATGTTTGTTTCACAATAGAATTTATATTGATAATTTTTTTTCGGAAGTTTACATACCAATATTAAGTACTAGTGTACTTAGTACAAAGTATATAAGTACTGTTTCTGCAAGAACACCTGCTAACAAAACCGACGCTCCCAGGTCTGAGAAAATCATAACGTACTCTACACTGTGTGCAAACTAGTACCTTGTAAATTAAGTGAGTCGATCTAAGTAACATATCCGGGGTGACTAAAATTTATCACAATTCTTAACATTTCTCATTTGAATGGTATTCAAAAGTGATTGTCTCGTGCTGGTACAGTAAAAAAAAATTATAAGTACAAAGCGCCCTTAGATAATATCACATTTGTGGTCTATCAGTAAGGCAATCTGCCTGTATTTTCAAATACTATAGGAAGCAGTATTATTAGTTATTGGGAATAACCAATAATTTACAATCAGGGAGCGATGTTTCACTCAATGACCAAATCAGTATATGCTTTGCATATACATGATATGCAATGAACTTCCATGTCTATTGTTAGTGATAAGATTTAAGTTATGTGTGCAGTTTGAAGTGAGAACAAAGCCCCCTCCCAGGTAAAATTTTCCCTCCCTGGTAGGGGATGAAAACAATACCTGGGAGAAAGAATGTTGTGAGCTGAAGTGCAGTGACTGAAGTGACAACATGTCTATCTGGGGCACATTCTAAAGGGAACATTTTTTATTCTATCGTTAATGTACTCAACGTGGTACTATGGAACAAGTCCCCCGTTTAACCAAACTTTTTGCTTACCTGTGCCAATTGCCTATGTCAATTAGTAAATTAATCTATTTTGACTTAACCATTTTATTTTCTTACTGTTCGAAACTTCACCAGGCTGGGGCACAGAGGTTTCTTTTTTTCTGTTGCAGGTGCTCAGAAAGGGTCAGTGGGTCATCAGGTCAGTGTGCTCCTCCAGATTATAACTTATCTCTAGGACCAATAATAATCATGTGTATGAGTTGTCCGCAATTTGTTAATTGCATTCACAAGTGGGCACCTCCTGGTCATGCTCTCAAACACCACACACATATACATACATATATCCTCTAGTAAATGTTATGTAGTAAATTGTACTACGGAATGGGGGAGGGGTATATGAAAAATGTTCAGAATTTTTCATGTAAACACTGAAGAGCATCTTTTAGTGACTGGCAATCTTTCTATGTAGTTCAGTTAAAGTCAGCACATCATGCACTTCTCTGCACTGGAAACAACAATTATAAAGCCAGACTTGTACAATACTTTGTGAGTTCCCAGACAGTGACACTTAGAATTAATTGATCAAAACACAATGAGGAACATCAGTAGGTGGTGAGGCAACTTACAGCCCAGGGTAAGTGGTCAGCTCATAGAAGTGGCACCTTATCTGGTGTGCATCGTCCAAAATGGTCATGTTTGATACATGGCAACATGTTACTATGGAGCAAGTCCCAGCTTTAACAAACATGTTACATGTACTTTCCTATTATGCTAACCTTGTTTAGCCATCTCATTGTATCACGTTTGGAAACTTCACCAATCCTTTGCGGTAGCATTCTTATTTCTGTTCAGATACTCATGAGTCGTCCAGAAAGCACTAATTACCCTCACAACTGGGCACCCACTACTCAAACACCACACTATGCCAGTTTAATATTGGCAGTTTTTAGATACCCACTATTTGACAATATGAGTGAAAACTTTTTATTTGTAGATTTTGTTATACCCCTCCCCCACATATAACTTCTGGTCACCCTCTTTTACATTTCACGTGTACGTTATTACGTCAGCTAACTTAACCATCCGTTGTAAGGTAGATTTGTGATGGAAGGGTTAGAAATAATATGAAAGTGTTGTACATTAATAGAAAGGTACTTTTATCACCCATACAGTAATGTAATTTACCATACAAAATTATGTAATATGATATATACTTTTAAAGAAATTACACAGCAGCCTTTGATTTGAAGAAACCTGTGAAACTGTCAATTTCAATCAGCAATATCATCAACAATACTTGGATTGCTATCATGCCATTTATCATACTTAATATTTATGCATTCAATAACATGTAGTAAAATTTTAGGGATGAAATTAATGATATAAGCTAAGTTACAATGTCCCCATTATGCTTCCTTTTTTGCGTGCAACCAGTACGAGTAAATGTTTCCCGATCGCAATTTAGTAACGGGGTCCGTTTTGGGAAAAAGTGCACAACATTTACATTTCTGAGAATTTCTAAATCGAACAAGTACCATATTAAAGCTTACGTTTTCTACTTTCAGTATCTACAAGAATTATTTGAGTAAATAGCATATGAAGTATTTTATTAATATTTTACTTTAAAAAAATCTGAGTAAATGAAGGCCAGTCTATGTGTCCTATACGCCTGTTACACACGTGCATGCTTATTTAAAAAAGGTGGTTGGGGGTGAATTTACCACTTCATCTACTGTCTACTGTCTACTTCTTGCTATGCTATGAATTTGCGTGACTGCTACCTATGTGTAATTGCTAATCCTATGTATAACAATGTGTTTACTACTCCCAAGTTAATGTGTTTAGCTTTAGATACCCCTATCTGTTTACTGTACTGAAGATAAACCCTTAAATCCAAACCCTACCAACACAGGGCCTGAAAATTGCGCACTCCAACTATATCTGTGTGTCATTGTGTAAAACCTGTGCCATTATGTAAAATCTGTGCCATTATGTAAAACCGCATGTTGATACTGTATATGTTTTTGTTTGTTATATGGACATGCTTCGTGTCTGATATGATACATGATTTGATTTGATTTGTAAATTCCCTTTTGAATGGGTTGTACCATACTGATACTGACAGTTATTTGAGTGCCGATCTGGAACGGTTTTGCTCCCAATGGAATGAGAGAGTATCATAGATTGACCCAGGGGGTGAAAAGCTTGACCTTACTAAATATGCGATCTTATGATTATTTGTGTAGAGTATTAGAGTGGTTGGGTAGAACTATAATTGTATTATGTATTCTTATTAGTGTGCACTTACCTACTGTTTCACAAATTTTCATAGTTACCGAGGAGTAATTGTCCTTAAATTGTGCAGCCTTTCAGATGTTTTACAATTTATATCCTGCCCATTAGACATTATGCCTTAAGAAAACATTTACCCTAAACGACTGTTTTTGTGCCTGAGGATGGGAGACTGACGTTTTGAAAGAACAATGTGGCCTGTGGCTTATGAAGGAAGATCGTGTCCAGTTACTCTGATATTTACCTCAACAGCTGTCCCCAGAAGCGACTTTGAGGGTATCTAATGTTAGGTGTTTGTTTTGATACTGAGTCAGTTCATTGTGTAAAGCTAGCCCTCCTGATGTGCAAGATATGGGTGGGTCAGAGGCCCTGACCTCATAATTGTGCTGTATAGCTTTGTAATCATATATGTGGAATATCTCTCCATTAACATTTTTGTGCCTTACCAACGTGCCGGGAGCGTCTCCTTGGTTGTTAACCTTCTGTGCTTATTTTGTCTTACCAAGTGAGCCTTGTAATTTGTAATGTAATTTTTTTTTGCAAGTTACCAGACACGGCTGTAAGAAAAAAAACTTAAATTTAAATGTTACTGACTTATTGTGCGTGTATCGGACAAAAGATTTTAATCCCCACCTTAATCAAACATACAATAAATATTTGAAATTTGGTGATGATATACTATTATCTTGCAAAATTTGTTCACGAAATAGACTGTGTGCGCCACTGCGAATGTAGCTGTGCTATTTTTTCTCAACTAGGTGATATGACAAATCCATTTAATTGATTTGATACCTAGCTTATATTGAAAACGAAAAAGATAATCAAAACTCGCAAAATCAGTCATGTATCTCAACTAAACAAGGTAAAATGCAAAACCTCTGCATTCATCAAGTACAAAATAAATAGCAAGAGTACATGTAATCATGTGACCCGAGTCCTTTAAGAATAATCAATATGATCCTTCAATTCATGAAAAATAATCCTGAGCGTGCGATGGAACAAACAAAGCTTGTTAATTTGATAGCTACTGAAACATGGTTGGATTCTCCAGTTACTAATTCGTCAGCATGTTCATATGGCTACATAATCTATGGTAATGACAGAAACATATGGAGGTGGTAATGATAGCTATTATAAACAAGTTCATTTTCATCCCAGTTCCCAAACTTGAAAACTGACTGTGAAAACACTGTGTACAAGATACCCAGGAGCAGCAGCAGGTAACAACATTTGAGACCCCTTTTTGCTGCGTGACGCAGCAACAACATAATCTGGCAGTCTCTTCTCAGGTACGGCCTAAAGGTCGTTTACCGCGGTATATAGTGGACATTAAAACATTGCCTCTGGCGTCTCTTTTTTTATGGCTATGACACCTGGTCAAAATGTTACACTGCTGCTGACCCAATATAATTTTCTGCCGCCTGTCGCCGCCTAAAGGTCGTTTTTGCGTGGTATAGTCGACATTAAAACATTGCCTCTGGCGTCTGTTTTTATGGCTCTGACACCTGGTCTCCAAAAGTCATATCAAAAGCTACTGTATAGTTACTACTATTCTAACAGTTGTTTTCTGAACTTGAATCTACTGACAACGTTTTACTGAGGAAGGAGAGGATAAGGTTTTTAAATAGAGTTTTGAGTTATTACGGATACGACTTTAGAGAGTTTTTATTTTACAAGTAAGTAAGTAACATTCTGCAATCTGCGTATTATGTATTTTTTTTCACAAAAAATTATTTTATCTTGTTATGACACACATTTTACAATTGTTAATTATTTCCCATTGAGAGATAGCTTATGGTAGTTTGGTTTAACTGTTACCTACATCTCGGCATTGAAAAAAAACTTGTTAAGTTTATTCTTTATATTACGAAGATAAATTTGCTTAAATTTGGGCCTTTTGGGATGCCTGCATTTCAAAAAGAATCTTTTAAAAAGATTTAAGCATGGTTTTCCTTCTTAAAAGGCAGAGCAAATGTTTTTAAAATGTGGTTTGTTTGAAATATGAATATTAATCCTACATCTTTAAAAGACTACATAATTTCAACCATTTGTCTAATCAAATTATGTATACTGCATTGAATTTCTTGAAAAAATGCCATGTGTTCTTGCATAAAAATTATCATGCTTGGAACCCCATAAAAGATCCCAGGTGCACTGCATTAAAGCTGGCTACAAATACTACCCAATTCCTGTATAAAATATGCTAAACGTGGTCAAAAGAAGTAGCATTTGTATTGCCATGCCCATCGGGCACATTTCATGGCCTCCATCTAATAGTACACCATGGCTATATCGAAAGTTTGATCTCACACCGGTGAGGGGAAAATGCACATTAAGATCGCTACAAAGATCGAACTTCCACACTGAAGAGAGCTGCTAAATGAAAATGATAGTTAATTATGAACTTTACCCTATCATCCAAAAACCGTTAGTATAAAGGAAAAAGCGAAATATATGGGAACCCGTGTGTCACATCTTTACAGTACATCAACAAATGTCATGATCAACAGTGATGCTTTAATGCATAACCCTTTTATGACTATGTAGATTTCAAGATACTGTTTATATGGAGTTGAAAATGCTTTTCATGACTTATATGATGCCAGAATTTATTCATGTTACCTGTATTTTATAAGATATGTTTTATCTTTTGATGCAAATGATTATACTAGATGTGTGGCATGAAAACCTGCATCAAGCTATTATGATATATTAAAATTGCTACTCTACTAAAATTGACTATGCATGTTATGTAAACCACATTTAAGGATTTTCTTTTCACAGAATTCTAATTATAAAGTCTACTACATTCACACAATGAAGCAAAAGTAATTTGCGGCTTCACATGTAGACTCTAAAAGATGGTCTTGCATTCAGTAATTTACAAAACAAGCTAATTTGGATTGACATATACATAAATTACTTTTTCTGTTATTATAAGTACATGTATCTGCACCATTGGGTTTGTGCAGCTCTGGACTTAAATATTGAATGAACAGGGTGCTGATATGAGGAAAGTGATCTAAACTTCTATATTATTTGGGTTATTGGATGTGCATTCCATTCTGAGCAATAATGTTACTGAGTTGTAATGAGCTTTTGGGCATTGAAAACATCGTCTCAACAAGAAATGCAAACTTTTCGTAATTTCCATGGTACAAAGTCCACAAAGTGCTAAGGTTCGCCTTGCAATATATGTCATCTATAGTTGGTTTGATATTACTTTAAAAATTTATTTATGATGGGCATTCATTGAGAATCTGGAGAAGCCTCCTCAGATCTGGGCTCACGAGAGCCTGCTGGAGCAGATCAAGATGACCGCCATGACGGACCAAATCCACTTCAAATGTGCACAAAGGTGAAGACATGAGAACAATCACATATCGCATTTGTCAAATATGATTCAATGAAAACGCACCATTACTCTTGACTATGGCTTTTATTGCTCTTTTTTAAGGCAATTTGGCATGTTCTTTGCCGGACTCGTTCAAAGATAAGGCCGGTGTAAACCTCAACTTCGACAAGACCTTTCAGACAGCTCCGATGTTCTGTTTCCATTGCCTAGAGGATGAGTTCTAGTAGTTTACTTGTTCATGTTTATTTTTGTGTGATATCACGTCTAAATTTAACCAATGA